>JANHFL010002095.1:0-10402 GCA_032468155.1 Oxyrhabdium leporinum | reverse complement strand
TTATAAGCTGTAAACCGCCCCGAGTCTTCGGAATGGGGCGGTATATAAATGTAAAAAAAATAAATAAAATAAATAAATAAATATAGGTATGCCCTGCTAGTCATCTGAAACCCTGCTGACCTGATCAAAGAAGGATATGGAAGCTGCTTATGCAAAGACCTGGAAGCTCTTCACCCCAAGTCCAATGCCCAGAGATTGTACACAGTTGGAAAAAGGACAGGGGATGTGTTGAGTTTCAAAGACACCGTTCTGGAGGAAACTTAGAACATCTGGGAGTACATCAATAAGATGGCCCTGAGGGAATTCCTGAAGCAACAGCAGACATGGCAAAGAAAATACCACAGCAAGTTAAGAATCTGTATGGGATGTACCTTCCACAGATGGCTGACAGGGGAAATTGGGAAATCCTGCCAGTAGCTGGAAAGGGCTAAAAGACAGCACTAGTCATTGATTATAGCAGCACCCGAACAGCACTAAGCACCAGATGCATAGAAATTGGTCTACCATATTACTTGTGTGGTAGGGCCCAAGCTACAGACAATGCAGAGTGGCCTAAGAGACAGTCTAAGAGATAGTGGCAGGTGTAAGATGTAGGCAGGATCAGCAGACACGGAATGGCACAACCAAGTAGCTGATACTGTGTACGGGAACACTTGCACTGGGCTAGACCCTCCCAAATCCAGATGGTGTTCACACAGAGTAGGAGGGTTAAGATTTAACAGATTAACAGATTTGGAAGGGACCTTTTAGTTCATCTAGTCCAACCACCCACCCAAGTAGGAGACCCTACACCAGGGGTGTCAAACTGATGATGCATGGGCCGGATGCATCCCATACAGGCCACGCCCACCTCAGGTCCACGAAGGGGAAAAATGTCGTGATGCATCATGCGATGGCAATGTGACAGCATGAGAATTGTTTCTTATTATTATTATCCCCCAAATACCCTTATGCTTCAGTTTACCTGGTTTTCTTATTTTCTTGGAAATTCTAGTATTAATTCTGAGGACTAGGAAGATGTTAATACCTACTCATTTCTGCTTCAGTCCAGCAATTTATCTTCCATTTCTTCCTGAGTTCTATATCAGTCTTTTAAAAGCCTGCCAGGATTTCTGTCCCTTCCTAACATAAAAAAGGCCTGACCTAGATGAATGTATATTTAGATTCAGGTGCTGTCTTCTCTATTTAGGAATGGGAGCTGACTGAGAGGTGACCTCATAACAACTGTAATTTTTCCATGCTGGCAAATAAACGATCAACTCCAATGAAGTTAAAAGGTAAGAAGGTAGCCTGTATGAAAGTAAATATAGCAATAAGTGCCAAGTAATTGCTGTAGTCTTATGAACTGCCCAGCTTACAGAGGAAAAACATCATTTGAAGTGAAAAACAAGTCAGCAAAGGGAAAATCTCTTGTGCCTTCAAATGCACATGTGCATATAGAAGCAAAAAACCAAACCAAACCAAAAAAAAAACCAAGAAACAAAACCCTGCCTAATTATATCACAGTTTTATTCAAATTCTAAAGGTCAAACTCTTTATAACTATTGAATAAATTGCTTATTTTTATAATTTAGCTTCTGAATTCTTGAGAAGAAGGGACAGAGAATGTCTACTCCTGATGTTGTTCTCTTTCAACCTTTTCCATTACCCTGAGGCCTCCTTGATTGCTTATAATTTTCAATTTTTTGGAGAGGGAACATAGGAAAAAATATGGTCTTCCCTTGGGATTTAACTGAAGCAGAGAAAAGCAGAAAGGATGCATGTTGGTAGCTAAATTGACTGTGCAGTGAAAAATAGATACTTACACCCACGGGGTCACTTTATAATTAAATAAATGTGAGGCCATCACACTATTACACTCTACTCATGAAAATTTCACCACATTCTCTTCTCAATTGAAAGAAGCTTGACAAATTTATTACCTGTCTTCAATCTGTAGGAAATATGCTTTTGTCAATGCAAATTGACCCATTAGGATTCCAAACTGAATCAGTTTATAAAGTAAACTTATAATCTTACTTGGAGTTAATGGACTAGTACAGGTTTTAAAGAAGCTTTTTTCCCCTCCCTCTTATTATCATAGAAGCATCAAAGCAGCAGTTAACAATGTGAGGATGAGTATTCCAAAGCCAACATTGACAGCAGCATCCGAGTCACCAGCAAAGAGTACAGCTGAAAGAAGATTTAATCTTAATACCTGATATCGTAGTGGAAATTTCAAAAGTAAACTGATACATGACACTACACAGATTGTTTTTAGAATCAACTTTGAAATTGCAGTTAATGTCAGAAAAAAAAAGTAAAAAGGAGAATTTCAGTATGTAAACCTTCCCAAACTGAGAACAAAATATTGACTGTGATTAAAATAACATATTTTTTTTAAAAAAGAAGAGAGGCAAGTAATTTATATGTGGCCATATTTATTATGACTACAAAATGCCCAGTAATTTAAAAATAACGGTAGCCCAAAAAACCCAAAAAACATTCCACAATATCGAAACCACTTCTGCTTTGCATTATAGTCTTCATGCCTTTTGCTTTATGAACTTCTTTGAAAATCAGTCTGTAGGTACCTTATTAAAAAGGAATAAATGACAACTTTTTCTTATGCTACAAAAATATCAAATATTTAATCCCATTAAGGGACAATATTATCTCTCTAGACTCTCTCTTCATTACAGGATAAAGTTGATTTATACAACCCATAGCGACTCATACCATTTAGATTACTGCAACATGCTCTACATGGGTCTGCAGTTGGTCTGGTTGTGGTATGCTGTTATTTTTAATCCTTGTATGTTACCCAGAGTCACTGTTGTGAAATGGATGGTCATATAAATAATTTGAATAAATATATAAAAGTTCCTTTTAACTCAAGAAAATTAATAAGTCCCTAATATTTCTCAGCAATTTCATTTTTCCTCTCAAGCAAGTAAAAACATTACCTTTGTTTCTGGAATATTCTCCATTGTAGAGTTTTCAGTTAAACTGGAAATCATACATGCTGTTTATTAGTGACCTATAGAATATTATGTGATCTTTATTGAGCATATAATTATTTCAAATTAATAAATCACAGACCTGAATAGTAGGTGAAGATATTCATGGAAGGTTCAGTACTAAGATATATTTCAGTCTAACCAAAACCCCATTCATGAGGCAGAATGGAGAATCTGGAACAGATTTTCTTTTATTCAAGGCTGAGAGGGCAGATTGATCTGGAGATCATCTCTTTATAGACTTGCATAAAACATCATTTACGATCCTTTCTTTTAATGTTGTGCTCTGTTTTAGATAAAGCAATGTGATGGGTCAAAACAATGGAAAAATGTTAGAGTTAGGTAGGGATTAGCAAATTTGCCTTCAAGTCCAGATGATTCTTCTAATTAGGCTACTGTGGCATATGATTTTGCTTGAAAATCATTTAGGTTTAAGAAGCTACAAAAGTTTCACAATTCCAGCAGAACTGAAAAGAGTGTGATGCGAAGGAAAGTGATGTCTCAGTGACCCACTGTAATCTACTTAACAGCAGGCTGCCTAGGAAGGCACAGTAGGCTGAAGGTCTTAGATTGCTGCACTTGCTTGTATTAATAGAAAATAGGCTGCAATAGAAAATGAAGTGATTTCATTAATATTGCTATATTTAGGCTGCAAAAATCCAGATCACAACCAGATAATAGCAAAAAGATGCAAAAAAACCCTTCAAGCCCATTGCTGTCATCTTCTGGCTATTCATTTTTTTGCATCCTTGATATAGTGCCCTTAGGCTTCACTGAGTGTCACATGCTTTAGCCCTGATTTATGGCTGACCTTAAAGAAAGTCCAGTGGAATTCAGTAAGGCCTACTCTCAAGTGACCGGCTGTAAGCTCATAGCCTAAATAGATTATGTAGCATGAAAGGGCTGGTCCTTTTTCATTACTGGTTGTAATGGGTTGTTTTTTTTAAAAAATAAACATTTAGCAGAACATTATTAAGTGAAGCAATTTCCTAGCTTTGCTTTTGTTTCCTTTTTAAAACATTTTTTTTTAAAAAAAGAAGTAGCATGGTAGCAAAAGCCACATCTTCCATTTTGCTCTCAAACCTGGCACATGTGCCTAGACTACTTCATTTGCAAGTGAAGCTTCAAATGTCTCAAATAAAATGAAAGAAGAAATAAGGTAAGAAGGAATGATAAGAACCACAATCTACTGTGCAGCATTTTTAGAAGAATGAAAATGGTGTACTGCACACAAAAGCAGCAACAACATTTTATAGGAAAAAGAAGGACCATTCTTTTGCCCCTTTGTTACCATTCTACCATATATGCACAACATATTTTTGGCCAACCAATATATTTATTGTATGACTTCAGGTACACTTTTTACTTCCTAGAATGACAGGGACATCTGCTTCATTAAAGGACACAATTAACAATATTGGTATTTTGTCATATTCCAAGATTTGCCCGAGACTAATCAGTAAGCTTTAAAACTGGGCAGAATTTGGAATCCTTGTTTATCTCCAACAAGCTATCTGTGAGACTGAGAGTTTTGTCTTGTAGGACATGTGGCAAAGATTTTAAAATCTGCCATTCAAAGAAACATAGAAGCCGAGAAGTCTTTTCTTTCTGCTATGTTTTTTGGTCACTGCTGCGTTAGTAAAAAGGGTAACTAAGAAGGAAAAACAGAAATATGAAGTCCAAAGCTGGTTGGTGGGCATACTTGTGGATACAAAATAACTGTCTTGAGGATGATGGCTGCTTATTCATAAAATGATTGTCATAAAACATCCCATTGCCAGAAGGTTGGGCATTTCATTTAGCACAATGTTTTACCAGTCTTAGCACCCCTATATACCGACAGCTAGTTCTTCTTTGAGATCATTCAGAAACAACTAAGGATGCCAAATTGGCCAATTTCTGGATCTTTCTCAAATGCCCTGATATCAAAGTAAGCATAATTTTATTCCTGTGTTCTATCCTAATTCAAATTGTAATTGTAACAAAGGCACAGCATAATAAGCTTGTGTAAATGTCTTGCTTCTATGACACTATTAAACCACAGTGTGCCTAGGAAGGAACTCAAATACTATGCCTGAGCAAAATTAATCATTCCAGAGGACATTCTGTGCAGCTGGAAATTCTCACCATCTGCCTCCTGTAGAATTTTACAACTCTGTATTTTGTACACTGTTCAGTAAAATAATCATACAGCTATTTTTTAAAAAAAATATCAACTCCACTACAAAGCACTGGGTCTAGAAGAAAGATGCACCGAAGATACTGAATGAGCCTGTGTTTTATCTTGGACAGAGTTTAATATTCTTTCCATCTAATGAGTAATTGCAAACCATTTGTATCCCATATATATGAGTGTTTTCTTTCTTGTGGAATAATGATGAAACTGATCCCTCAGCAGGCCCTGTAGAAATTATGATGATCAAAGAAAAAATGGGGAAAAAAGCAATTTGAATAGGGAATGTATGTTGGGTAATTTATTAACGCCGTGGGATGCTAACTAAATAATTAACTAAATCCTGCTGTGTTTTTAAAGCCTTTGTGTCAGTTCAAAGCAATGAGCTGGTACTTTTATTGAAAGAAAAAGAAACTAGAAACTGTAGTGGGAAATAAGATGGTAGGTTTGAAAATATTTAGGATTGGGATTTCAAAGAGCTAACCCCATCCTTTTCTTTTTCAGAAATCTGGCTTTTGAATAATTTTTTTTCCTATGACAATGAGCTGCAAAAGCAAATATTGAATTATAATTAATGGCAAGTGTAACAATTAGGTTTCTTTACAATTGCTATACTCTCCATCCTCCACACGGGAAGGCTGCATAAATTGATCCAGAATGATAGGAGCCAATACCTGTAATCAGGGTGGGTTCAAAAACTTCAGCAACCGGTTCACTGCCCGGTTGCTGGATGGGTGTGGCCATGATGGGTGTGGCCTAGCCGGCATCCTGAACCATGGTGAGGGGCCATTTTCACCTTCCCCCGAGGTCCAGAGGCTTTCCTGATGCCTCTGGGAGGGTGAAAACGGACTCCTTCCGGCTGCAGACACTCTAGGGAGACTGGAAACAACCATGTCCAGCCTCCCCGAACTTCTGGGAGGGCCGTTTTTTGCCCTCTCTGGGGTCCAGAGGCTTTCCTGGAGCCTCTGGGTATGAGAAAACAATCTTCCCCCAGGCTCCAGACGCTCTTGGCAATCCCGTTCTCCCTCCCTGAGCCTACGCGTGTGCCCTGCATCCACAGGGCCAGTCAGGAGTGGGATTTGGGGGTTTGGCAATCCCCGCAGAATATTCACTAAGGGTCTGCCCAGACTCCTGCAAACCCCCAGCAGCCCACCCCTGCCTGTAATTAAAAGCCATCCATGCCATGTTTGTCTACAAATATGCCTATTGAGTGATATTTGCTTTATATATCTAAGTAGAATATAAGAGTTTTTTCTAGGTATTTGCAAACATTGAATGAAGTTTCCTGGAGTCTCATTAATGCAGCTCAGGAATGATAGCATAATAAAATGTTAACAGTGTCTGAACCATTGAACCTGATTCTCCAGTCCATTTCCTTTGGATTCCCATCAAGCATCTTCTCTTTATGCATTTCCTTCTGTGTAATCTGGCTTTATTTCCACAGATTCCTTCTTGTGGCAGTTTCCATATATATTTTCCACATTCATCCTCTGAGAACCCCTAGCCACTAATGAAATAACAATAGGGAGTTCTATCTTTATGCTATAAGTCCTGTCTCGGACCTCAAATCATATAGAAAAACTCCAGTTGAATATCTCTCACAGTCAGCTTCCTGACAAATATTTTAAAGCTTTCGGTCATGGGTGGCCTCCTTAGATGGGTTGAAGTATGTAAAAGTTAGACTGAAGGGCTTGCTGCAAGAGCCTGCAAGTCAGAATGGTCCTAAGCACCACCAGAAACTGGGTAGAAATAATGCACTTTTGTGTTACCCAGCAGAACCACTCAATTTTTGGAGCTATATAATTAATGCTGCCTCTTGCTATTCACTATTGTCTTTGGTGGTATACCTCACAAAGAGAGCAACTAATTAGGTCAGCTGCAGCTATTTTATTTTTCTAGGAAAAATCTTGAATTGTGCCCATCTTAGCAACAGGTTGAAGTTATATCCTTATGGACAATTAACTCCACTACCACTTCTGTTAAAGGCAAATTGGGATTCTGTAAAGTGATTTGGATAATCTCCTCATTACAGTAGATTTAGAAATGGTGCCATTAGCTTTATTAGCATCCTCCTTCCCTGAAGGATGTTTCATAGCCTTAGGCAACCATCCCATTTTTGCAAGCTAAATTCTTGTTGTGTAGCAAGTTGGTATTGTTAAATAATACACTGAGCTTTTTATAGATAAAAGAATTGCATCACTAGCTTTTTGAGCATTTTAGATTTGTAGAATGCCACTAATTAGGAATACAAGAACTTGTCTTTGCCTTGTAGTAAGTTTTATATTCCGGCATGTAGAAAAGGATGTACTCCTTTTCTTTATTATTATACTTATTTCAGCACAACCTGCCAGGTGTTTGAAGAAGAGGAAGCCTCTTATTCTCAAAATTCAGAGTTTCTACAAATAGAATATCTGCATAAGTCAGAATCCCACAGGCCCAATATATGGATCTATGTGGTGCAAAGCACTAAGTCCAATTCCCAAACCTTTAGTTGAAGAGATCAGGTGACAAAGTTTTCCACCTGAGGCTTTTTGACAGCTTTTGTCAGCTAACAATGTCAACACTGAGTTAGGTAGTTCCATTTGCTGGAAGGCTGCCTGTTACCATTTTGTTCTTTAATGCACTGGCAATGAAAGAATTGCAGAGAATTTAGTATACTCTAATTAGGAAATGGATTCCCCCAAAAGCAAAATGACCCTTGAACTATAGTTCCTTGCCTTTGGCTAAAGGCTGCAAATGTTGGGGGTTTCAGCAACATCCGAAGGCCAATGTTTATAACTAGGGTAACTCTGGATACATTTTGAAAGCACTTTTAGGGGTGACTAAGATAGCTTGGATTTTCAGTCAGTAGAGAACAAAGAAAACGACAATGTGAATCAATCATTTAGTATACTGATTAAGTAAGTCTGTTTGGATTTGGTGTTTTTTTATTTGAGCCCTTATTAAATATTAAGGTTTTCTGGCACAAACATTAACAGATACATTCAAGAACTTGCTGCAAGCTTCTTGTGTTTATAAATCACTTCAATGCACTTAAATCTATATGCAGATCAATTACATTTTGTCAATTCCCTTCATTATTTCAATGACAGGCTTTGCTCAGTTCGTCTTTGAATGATGAATGTTCTGCGGGCAGCTCTTCTTGGTGTGACTTTTATGAAGCACCAGAATTAGCATATATTTCAAATCCCAAGACATTTTCATGACTCTTTTGTAAAGATCTACAGATCCCTGCAGATCTGTATGGAACCCACCTGATGGTGTTCCTGAAGCTGTTGAAAGCTTGGCCTTGCTCTCAAGCTGCCCACGCTTGTTTGGAATCAGATAGTTCCTACATTTCGTGAAATAAAGAAAGATAAAGTTCCTTGGTGTGAAACTGTTTCCATCACATGTTCATTTGAGCTCTACCAGCATTCCAAATAAAAATAGCAATTTCCTCCATCCATCTATCTCAGGCATTCTTCACCCAAAACTTTTCATTGTCTGCAACCGAGTTTTTAAAACTATTTATCTAATTGCCCATTAGAACAGAATATAAGAGAAAAGCACCATATAATCTGTGACAATGGGGACAGAATTGGTTGCTTCCCCAAAATTAGTAAAAAAGTTATAAAAAGAATTGATTTTTTTTAATTAGCACCAGCGACCATTTCTTTGTTTTTAATCCAAGTAAAGGCAGTTGATGATTAGGAGGCAGGAAAATGTTCTAAATTTAAGACCATAATCTGCATTTGAAGAGCCATCAGAGGATAGTTCTGTGTTTGTAGGCAACTTCTTTATCAACCTTCAAATAGTTCCAATTTATTTGGATAGCACTAATGAGAGCTTCCTCAACTTCAAGAGATGATCAATTATAACCCTGTATGACGATAAAAAATCACTTGAAGGGGAAGCAAAAAAAGTTAGACGTCCAGAATCCCAAATAAAAAGGAAGACCACTTGATTGCATTCTTTCCATCTGTATGGGAAGAATTATTACTTTAATAATAGTCCTCGTTTAATTATTAGTTGCTTAATTCAAAGTTATGATGGACCCAAAACAGTTACTTATGATTAATCCTTGAAGTTACAACTGAATGTGATTGCATTTCAGGTGCTTAGCAACTGGCTCACATTTGTTGTCAGTTGCAGTGTCTCGTGGCCATGTGACTACAATTTGCAACTTTTTTTTGCTGATCTCTGGTGTTTTTTGCTGGTTTCTCCCAAATCCATTGGGAGAATGGATTAACGTAATGACTATGTGATTCACTTAAGGACTTCCGTGACTTACTTTATGGTCATCGTAAAAAGAGTTGTTAAAATGAGTCAGGTTACTTGATGACCTGTTTAATGACTGCAATCACAATCAGAATTCTGAGCTCAATTGTGGTTGTTAAGTAATTGTTTCTAAATTCGCTTTTGGATCTATATATTACTGCGTATCCTTTATATGCAAAGATCTGCTCTCTTTTGTCTTCTTATACATAACTGTGATACAGACATTTGACTTATGACCATTTGTGATTGTTCAAAGTTATGACAGCACTGAATGAACTGACTTATGACTTGTGCCTGAAGTTATGGTCAT
Source organism: Oxyrhabdium leporinum (assembly GCA_032468155.1). Taxonomy (NCBI): domain Eukaryota; kingdom Metazoa; phylum Chordata; class Lepidosauria; order Squamata; family Cyclocoridae; genus Oxyrhabdium; species Oxyrhabdium leporinum. The sequence continues at coordinate 663 of JANHFL010002095.1, read as the reverse complement.
TGTAACACCTAGGACTGTGATAGCGAACCTATGGCACACATGCCAGAGGTGGCACACAGAGCCCTCTCTGTGGGCACATGAGCCGTCACCCCAGCTCAAGTCCACCGCACATGTGCGTGTACCTTCCACAGCTAGTCTTCATATCTCTGCCGCGCATGGGCTGGGGCAGGGCGCATGCATGGGGGGGGCGCATGTGTGGGGGGTGGGGCTCATGTGCAGGAGATGCACATGCACACATGGGAGACACATGTGCATGCGCTAGGCAGGGGACATGAGCGCATTGCATTTATGGGGATGCATGCACACTTTGGGCACTCGGTGCTGAAAAGGTTAGCAATCACTGACCTAGTCAGTCACATGATCAAAATTGAGGAGCTTGGTAGCTTGCTCATACCATTGTAATAGAGCTGTGATTCTCCCTGCCTGCCTATCTCCACACCGTCTATGCCCATTTGGTCCCCTATCACCCTAGGTTCCATTGCCCCAGTTCACTTTTGCTGTCATCTTCTTGCTCTCATTACTGATAAAGAGTGCCCACCCTGGCACATGGGGCTGGCTTCACATGATGAAAGACAGATAGACAGATAGACAGAAAGAAAGAAAGAAAGAAAGAAAGAAAGAAAGAAAGAAAGAAAGAAAGAAAGAAAGAAAGAAAGAAAGAAA
>JANHFL010002094.1:303721-318222 GCA_032468155.1 Oxyrhabdium leporinum | reverse complement strand
GCATCCAGTTTTGGTCACCACACTATAAAAAAGATGTTGAGACTCTAGAAAGAGTGCAGAGAAGAGCAACCAGGATGGTTAGGCTAAAACGTACGATGAACGGTTGCAGGAACTGGGCCTGGCTAGTCTAGGGAAGAGAAGAGAAGGACCAGGGGAGACAGGAGAGCAGTCTTCCAATATTTAGAGGCTGCCCCAGAGAGGAGGAGGAGGAGGGGGGTCAAGCTGTTTTCCAAGGCACCCGAAGGCCAGGCATGGAATAATGGATGGAAACTGATCAAGGAGAGATTCAACCTAGAAATAAGGAGAAATTTTCTGTCAAAGACCCACCCGGGCAGGAGATTTTGGCAGCCCCAACGAGCCTTTTTTAAGTTGAGTTCATTGTTACGGAAAACGTCTCCCTCACATCTTGTAGGAATGCAACCAGGAGCACCAGTGTAAAGCATTGTTTCTCAACCTTAGCAACTTTAAGTTGGGTGGACTTCAAATTCCCAGAATTCCCCAGCCAGCCAAGCTTCGGGTCAGGAGGGTTGTGCCAAATCCCTGGAGAAAGGAGCATGTAAACTCACAATACGCATAATGCAAGTTTTCCTGCAGAGTTTTCCTCCAAGAAACTAGGTTGCTTTCTGTGCTTTTCCATGGGTTCTTATTTTTAAAAATTTTGAACAACTTGCAATCTTCCCAAAGCCACAGATGTCAAGACAGCCCATGAATTCAGTGAGATGATTATGGGGGCTGTGATTAATGGGGGGCCCTTCACAAGTGGGTAGTTGTGTTGGCAGAGCATTAGCATTGCAGGGAACCAATTATTATTATTATTTTTTGAAAAACGTAAAGATTTTGCTTGCCAGAAGTTCACCAAAGGTAATCACATGACCCCGGGACGCTGCAACCGTCATAAATATGAGTCATTGCCAAGTGTCTGAATTTTGATCGCCTGACCATGGGGAGGCTGCAACGGTTGTAAATGTGAAAAACGGTCATAAGTCACTTTTTCCAGTGCCGTTATAGCCTTGAGCGGTCACTAAACGAGAACTACCCATACGTCTGTAAAGTGCTGCATTTCTGCTATCAGAATTATTCCATTTTTGCCATTTGGGGTGGGCTGGTAATAAACGTAGATGAGCTGTGAAGATCTCTCATTTCGTCGGCTGGGTGGAATTTTGCTGCCCTCAGCAAAAGGTTTCCCCATCTGCTTCGTCTGCTCATCCCTCTTTTCCACTTGAGTGAAGACAAGAATTGGAAGGGTGGTGAGAGGACGATGCCTGGATTTTCAAAAAGAAAAAAGAGCCTTTCCATGCTGCGTCGCAAATGTTCATTCAATGCATTCACGACTGGCTTAGCTACGCTCGAAGCACCGAGGTGTGAAACCATGGGCCGGGATCAGGGGTGGGCTTCAGCCGGTTTGGACCGGTTCAAGCGAACCGGTATCTCTGATGATCAGCTGGCCGGCTCCAACCTGGGCTGCCCACCTGCCCCTGTGCTTTTTCTCTCCTTTATCCTCTCAGCCGATTCGAGCAGCAGAGCGGATTGCCGCCCCTCAGCTGTAGCTACACAGCTGGCTGGGGTATTCTGGGAGTTGAAGTCCACCCATCTTACAATGGCCAAGTTTGAAAAACATGGGTTTAGGGGAAGATGTGTCTCTAGGTGAGCCAAGCTGGTGTGCATTTTTCATCCTGTTGCATTTCATCCCTTCCGTGGTCCCAGCCACGGAGCGGGATCTTAGCCGTGGATAATTCCCACTCGCCTGGTGCACCTGAAGCCATTTCTCTCCATGATGTGTGGCATTCCTTGTTGCTTTCCCTGGGCCATGATCCGTTTTAAAACAGAGCTGTAAATGATGGTTTGTCATGGTGCTGAAATCCATCGAGCAAGTACAGGAGATTCATATTTATAGCTTGCAATCTGTCCTGGAGTTGGCATTGTGTTCTATTAAATGATCAACTCTCCAGAGAAGAATGGGCGGGTAATTTGATTTGCAGGAAGATAAAACACGGGCGATGGTGAGCAAAGGCCGTGCAGATTTTCACTCTGGTGTGTGCGCGCGCCGAGCCTCGTTGGTTCCTTGTTTGTTTAAATGGGAATTTGCCAAGAATTGTGTTCTTTACAAGGAGCATGTTAGTAAAAACTCGATTGCTTTTTAAATTTGAGGGCCCGAGTGGCTTTGAGGGGGCTGAGGAATGGTTCTCTTCTTTGCAAACAGCTGAGTCCCTAATGAATGAATGATTTGGAGGAGCTGAAATGTGCCTTGCGCTGATTTGCGTCAAGTGGAAGAGTCTGGAATAGCAAATTTAGCGCTTGAAGGAATTCCCGAAGGCTTTGCATGGAAATAGTCAAGTTAACATAATCCGGGCCAGAAGCCTTGCTGGTAAGCTTGCAAAAACTTCTCCAAACAGCTTCTTTACAAGTAGGATTAAAAATGCGCTGAGATATGTAGAGACTGGACTCTCTCCAGAAGTGTCTCTCTGTGTGTGTGTGCGCGTGCCTGCGTGTTTTTGATGTGAGAAAAAGCAAGCATTCATTCTTTTAGAAGAGAAATAAACAGCTGTCCATCCAGAAACTGAAGAGTAGTTTGGGCCCCAGGTTTTTAGGACTTTGTTTTTCTATCAGATTGGGGGTGGTTTTTTGGGGGAGGGGGGAGAGTGTCCATTGAGGCATCTCTCTTTGCTGGACTTTTAAGCTGCCGGGATGATTTATTGGCTCTCTTCCCGCCTCTCTCATAAATCTTGCAAGGCCCGATTTGCATGGCATGTGGGCGTTTGACGCTTCCCATTGTGGAATGGTTAATGAGACAGTTACGGGGCCCAGATGCCCAGGAAGATCTGGGGTGCAATTCCGATTGCGTTACGCTTCTTCCAGGCACTTGGTTTTGAAGAGGAAGAGTAGCCGTAGGTGTGATCTCGCAGTATTTGTGTGCCTGAGAGCACTAATCCGGTGGGATTAAGCAGGACGGTTCCTCTTGATGCAATAAAAGAGCATCAAGCATTCTGGCACTTGGGCGGCATTCTGGATTGGGCTGTTGCTGGGTCGGTCCTGTGAATTTGGAAGGGTGAGGGGGTCTCCTCGTCTAATCCAGTTTAAGATAAAAATCCGTGGTTGGTACCGCACAGAGGAGATGTCGCGAGGAGAACTTGTAGAAGGGGTGCAAAACCTTCCTTTTGATATATGAGCCTCACCTGGATTGTGGTTCGTTTGTGACAGCTGCTAAGTTGAAACCGTATGTTAAAGCAGGGGTCTCCAACCTTGGCAACTTTAAGCCTGGCTGGGGAATTCTGGGAGTTGAAGTCCGCCAGGCTTAAAGTTGCCAAGCTTGGAGACCCCTGTGGTAAAGCATCTCCCGCACAGCAGGGATTAGCCGCTGGCAGACTTAGCCTGATGCTCGGAAGGGACCATCTGCAAGAAAAACTCGTAAAACAGGGCAAAACTCACTTAACAACTGTCTCAGTTGGCAACAGAAATTTTGAGCTCAGTTATCATAAATCGAGGACTACCTGTGTACAGCAGTGAGTGTCGGTTGGGGAAATAGACTTTAAACTGAGTCCCTTTGAAGCTCACATTTGGTGCCTTGAATATAAGGAGAGGGGCAGGATGAAGGGTTTGGATGATCAACGACAGAAGCTTGAGCTGGTGCAACTGAAGAAAGAGAAGGTCTACGAAAGGGATCCAGCGCCAGTTTTCCTACATGAGCAAAGCGCAACATCATGCGGCGGTCCCCCTCTTTCCTCCTTCCAAGCCGATGTGTGATTGAATTAATGGGCCCAGCTGCTCCTTTCTTCTCAGTGGAAGATGGCTGAGGTCTTCGCCTGTCGTCAAAGCCACCACGATGTCTGCAAGGCGCGTTGATGCCGACCGAGGACTTATTTGAGGAGGCCTGATGCCTTTGGAAACCAGAACCGGGAATCCAGCGTTCAGGAATGCCCAGCATTTACTTAGCCTTGGGCTGAACAGGGCTCTCCACGCACAAAACTCCCAGCTGGCTATCTCAAAAGGGCCCACGGAATGGAAAGCATGCTCCCACCTCTGGGCAGTGGGGAGGGGGCGTTGGGGCAGGGTAAGACGCCGGACTTTCTTAAAAGGTTTAAATCTGAATGCCAGCCGGGAGAGACAAGCTGCTTTCTCTGGGAACAGGGGTTGTCGGAATGATGGATGACCGCAGCTCGCGCATGTGGTTTGGCCTCTTGGCAGCCATCCAGAAGCAGCATAAGAGGATTGGAAGCTGGAACCCTTTTTGGCTCCTTGACTGGCAGCTGGGCTTCCAAGAACAGATTAGTGTCACCGAGACTAAAAGGGGGACGTTTGGGGGCACGGGGACCTTTGCAAGAGTGGCCATGAGGGTTAATTCATCCATAAGGAAAAGAGCGTTGAGTAGCATCTTGGTCAAAGGTCCTCCTGGGTTTGTTTTTAGCTTCAAGAGAAAGCAGGTGCCCCAGTTTTCTCCGACATGATGCCCTCCAGAGGTTAGGTCTCCAGCCTTTCTGGAAAGACCAGGTTTTTTTAATCTACTTTGCAGCTCTTCTGATTATAAATTTGCCTTTTACTCTATGGTTAAACATCACTTCTTCTGTCTATAATCAGTCCTGTCTAATCGTCAAAAACCATAAATCGTGAGTTCATGTTTTGCTATTTCTGAAAAAAACAAAATCCATAAAGGGTTTCCGGTCAGCAGTGAAGGTGGATATTGGCTTTCCTCTGATCCGAGAAGTCAGTTTGGGCATCTCCACCAGTTCCATCATCTTCCCCATCCATTCCTCCATGGTGGATATAATAACCTTGCTGCCATTATCCCGTAACAAAACAGCATCCTATGACCTTTTTCTCCACTGTTTGTCAATCCCGAAAGGAAAACCTCTGGTCTTAATTGGATATTCATCTTTAGAATCTTCTGAATCGGTCTGTGCATTTATTAGCTTTTTTTAAATAAATGCATCAGGCATGATCGAATGTCCTTTTTTTGTCGTTCGTGTTTCCTGCGTGGATTGGAAGTGCCTTTTTCTAAACAATTTATCTGGTGACGACTACCGCAATATATTTTCTAGGCTGTCAGTGTGTAGGACTTGTCTGCAAGCCAACACAATCCCTAAAAATGATGGGATTTGTAGTCCAACACATTGGGAACGCAGCTAGATTGGACCAACTGCTTCTCAGTGAAGTAATGCTGGTGACTATTTGAATACTTTTGAGTCCTCCAGTTTCCTAACCATGCATTGAGAGAAGATGGGACTTCATGCTTCTCCAATTGTGGTCAGTAATGTTACATTTTTCAAAGCAAATATAGCAAGTCTTGTTGTGCCTGGACATGAAGCCTTTCTCTGCTGTGAAGGATCTGCAACGGATGCAGATGGCTTTGGTGGGTCTGATGCTGACCCTGGAGCAGAGAAGCAGATGGTTTGGGAAGAACTGGCTTGTCCACATGAGTTGCCTTGGGTCCCATCTGTTGCTCAGAAGAGGACACAGCCTGGAGTCCTCCCATCCCGGAAAAAGGGATGGAATAGAAAAGAAAGCAGATGTCAGATGGATGTTAGCAAATCCTTCCTAAGAGAGTGGATAGTTTGATAACGGAAGCAGAGATCTGAAGAAGTGGTGGGCTCTCTTCTCCAGGATGTGTCCCACTGGGAGTGGATTGGTGTCACTCAAGGACATTTTGAGAGAGATGTCTGGATGGTGTAGAATAGATCATTGTTTGATTTGTTGGTCTCAGTAGCCCTTCCAATGAGCATGAGGTAGTGTCAAGAACATGCACTGGAAGTCCAAATACAAGCCATGACGTGTTCCACCTTTCCTACCATACCCTGTGTGATGGTGGCTAGATACTGTGTTCGGTGCAAGGCCTCAGCATCTGTGATCCTTGAGCTCGTGGCCCTGTTTCACAATTTCTGACCACAACCTTTCATCCAGCCTGGTTTCTCCCAGAACTTCTTTGGAAGATGTTGGTAACAGGATCCAGAACTTAGCAGAATGTCTTTGAGGACCAACAAGTTGCTGCTAGACCTCTTTCTGGGGAAGCTCCAGAGAAGGGGTTGCCTGGGGTTTCTTGCGGGATGGAACGGAAGCATCGGAATTGATGGTGCATTTCCTGTAATCTTTCCTCTGCGTTTTTTCTTAATTAAGTTACAGCCTTGGATTGTTTGCACTTGCTTAGTTACTCATTTGAGGGTTCATTGTTGGAAAGGGCCTTCTTGTCTTTCTCTTCCAGATGGTAACTCTTCCCGTCTTCATTTAGAAACACTTCCTCGGCAGCGGAGTCTCACGCTGATTTTCAAAAACAATATTAAGAGCGACACGATGGGAGAGATTTTTGTGCTTCTGCTTCGGTCTCGTGCCTTCCCTTTCCTTTCTGTTCTCTGCCTGCTCCTTGGGTTTGCAGTTGTGTTTTTCCTACCCTCTGAAAGGAAACTCTCGCAAAGAAGGCTCCATTGTAGCCCCGGGTTTTGTTGGCAAAATAAGGAGGGGAAATTTGGCACATTTCAGAGACTCCATTCACAGCGTCTTGCAAGGGGAATCTAGCATTCCATTCATCTATTTTTAGATGCAGGACGCCAAGAGGAACGAGGAGACGCCGGAAAGGCAAAGCAAAATTGATGGAAGGGGAGGGATGGGAAGAACGCAGAAGATTTGAGCTAGTTGTCTGAAGAATTAGCTTTGTAATTGCAATCGTATGTTTCTGGTCCCTATCAGTTGCCTAGAGCAGCGTTTCTCAATTGTGGGAACTTTAAGACGTTGTGGACTTCAACTCCCAGAATTCCCCAGGCCGTGGAATTCTGGGAGTTGAAGCCCACACGTCTTAATGTTCCCAAGGTTGAGAAACACCAGTCTAGGATCAATTGTTTTCATTGCTAGCCCTTCAGTTATGAAATACTCTTTGCAGAAAATCCTCCTTTGATGCCCTCTGCTTTTAACGCCCCTAAAAACCATTTACATCTTTTATCATTTAAAAATAATTCCATAATTCTGCTTTGGTTGAGCAGGGCTGACTTTTTCTCTTTCTTTTCTAATATACTGTGAGTATATTAGGGGGGCACCGCCAGTCTTCCACTACCAATGTGTTAAAGGATGTTCTCTCTCGTTCCCCCTTCATCCCAGCCTTGGCTGGTCTCCAGGCAGGAAACTTTTAATGGGCAGGAAAAAAGAAAGGTATTTTTCCACCAGCCTTCTCTTGCTGGTTCCCCCCCTCCCTTTCCACGGCTAAATCTGGAATGGCGTGTGCGTGCACAAACATACACACAAAACACACACTGGGTAGAGAAGGAAGCTAAAGGCTCGCCGCTGTGAGGTTCAACACCCACCTGGCAATTTTATGCTGCAGTTTGCTTGTTTTGAAAAGTAATTCGTAATAATTAATCTCCCCACCTCTTGGGTTGTTTGCCCATCATTAGAGATTTCTGCCGAGCGGTTGGCTGGCCAGAGGTGGGCAGCCAGTTGCAGGGCAGCCTCTGGTGAAGTTTATTAAATGCCTCCACTTCTGACGGCCTCCAACATCTGTGAGATTGCCTTCTCTGTGGCTGGCTACAGGTTGGACCGCGGTGGCTGTAATGACTTCTTCCAGCACTGGGTTAACCCCGCGGTCTCCCAGTATGGATCGGTCTCTGTCGGAAATGCACCAGCTTCCAAAATATATGCAGGAATTCTCTTTCTTGGGGTTCAGCTGCCCCTTTCCCTAAAAGGTGGCGCCCTTGGATGCTTCCCTTGGCAGTCGGGGCCTCTGGAAAAAGTTGCTTGGTGTCTATGCGGCAGCCTAATTGCTAAATGCTCAGTCATTTCCCGGGAAATATAATTACACGCACTAATGTTTCACAGCCATGCATGCCATTAAGCCGGAGAAAGGAGGCGGCTATGATACATACGGTATATTAATATATATATATGTATGTATGTATGTATGTATATATATTTGTGGGGCAGCTTCCTCCTTTGACGGTGTCCCACGGGGATTGCCGTTTGTTTACTTATGGTGAAAATGCAAACATTTGTCTTTCAACAACTCTTCCAGGTGAGCTTGGTGCAAGGTGTTAAAACGCAGAGCCAGGTAGTGGATTCCAGAGCTTGAACGCTCAGAATGAAACTCAGGCTGCCCTCGACTTACGATCACAATTGAGCCCAACATTCCTGCTGTTAAGTGAGACAGTTGTTAAGTGAATTTCGCCCCCATTTTACCATCTTTCTTGCCACCGTTGTTAAGTAAATCCCTGCAGTTCTTAAGTTAGTCACACGGTCGTTAAGTGAATCCAGCTTCCCAATTAACTTTGCTTGCCAGAAGGTCGCAAAAAGGGGATCGTGTGCCCCGGGACACTGCGACCGTCATAAATACGAGTCAGTTGCTAAGCGTCCAAATTTTGATCACATGACTGTGAAAAACGGCCTTAAGTCTCTTTTTTTCAGGGCTGTGGTCCTTTTGAACGGTCACCAAACAGATTGTTATAAGTCTGTAGTAGACCCACAAAAGGGAATAGGGTGAGATTCCTTGACTGGAAAAGGAACCACAGCTGGGAGCAAGAGAAAAGGGTTGACTTGTCCTGTGATCAAAGTGTGTGTATTGTCTGGCACGCAACACAAAACAGGAATGCAGAACTTTGGAAGACTTTGCAAAACTTGGGCTTGATATTAACTTGGCAAATGTCTCAGCCTAGGGGCCTGTGGAGAGTTTGTTTAGTTCTCGTCCTGTTCCCTCTCCCCCTTTTTTTCCTTTGCACATCCCTCCCCAGCCCACAGTTCCAGAATTGATCCAGAAGATCGAGGCCTTTCCTAAAGTCTGTGATCCTAGAATGAATTAGGTGCTGACAGACGGAGAATAAGCCAGCTGTGATCAGCTACAGAGAAAGTTTTTATCTGCCGTTTTCTTGCCGTTCCGTTTTGCTAATTTTATTTAATCCTTCAAGAGAGTTGCATTTCCCCCCCTCCACTAATGTCTCCGTACCAGGACCTGGGTCTATATTGTTAAAGCAAAAGAATATAATTGCATTTTGGAAAGTTATTCTCAGAGAGAGAGCTTGGAGATGATTTGAAACGAATCGATGTTTTATCTTCCTCCTCTTCTGAGCACAAGGACAGTTTATGCAGTAAAAATGGGTAAAATTGAATGTAAAGCGTAGGATGAAGACAGAAGACAGCTGGAGACTTTGCCAGCAAGGAAGGAGATGGGCCTTTAGACTTGTGTTACATTGGTGTCAACCTTCAGAAGCTGCCTAGAATAAACACCCTTTCAAAAGTGCTCTGGAGAAGAAAGCAGATCCTGACCTTCAGAGGTGGCCTTTCCAGAGTCTTGGAGAATAGCAGTAAATTTAACACTTTATTTGTAGGGTAGATTTATAAGGCTGCCCAACTGACAGCAAATCTGGGCAGTAGTCCAGCTCACAGGTTTTATATTGCCATTTATTACTCAATTCTGTGGGACTCCCAATTTTATCTTCACATCAATCTTGTGATGGTAGCTTAGACCTTCTCTGATCCCACCCAGGGATGATCAGGTCTAAGTGATGACTTGAATCTGGTGTTGTCAGCCCAGCCTGGCTGTGCAACAGCTTCATGGAACATCTTTGGCTCTCCTTCATACGGTGGCCAGGTTCACACAACTTCCTTATCCAAGTCAGTTCCAAACCTGGCATGCAGCTGTTAATCTGGATTAGTTTTAAACTTGATTTGTTGTTTCTTTCTTTTCTTGGCATGTTCTCCGAAGGATTTGTTTGCCATTCAAAGGAATCTGCAAATGGTTCATTCAGTGATCACATCCGTTGAATGGCTTGATGCTTTTATGGAGTTATCCACCATTATCCTTAGTCTTTCTCTTGGTTACGGTCCATACCGACATAGCAGGACCTCATTTTCCCATTAGCGTTGACCCTAAAACTTCAGTTGCATCTGGAGAAGCGGTAGGGTGTCTCCTATTTCCCGGCGATTTGGGGGACCAAGCCCAGGAGTGTTGGTTTTCCATGATGGAGATAGTCCTCAAGAGTGCTCTCCTGTTGAAGGTCCACAGGTCTCCAGGATTATCAGACATCCAGAAGAAATGGAAAGCAGAGCTTCTCTGCAGGACTTTTGGGCTCCTATGCCGAGTGTTATTCTGGGATGTCGTAATGTATTAACATTTTTTTAGATTGTCGTGTTTGATATTATGGCAAGCCACCCAGATTCTAGTGTGATTGTGGCAAGATAAAAAGAATGTTAATATGGGTAGATTCCACACACACACACAATACGAGTCTCTTAATTCTCAGTTATATTGAATTCAATTTTCCCATTCTTTGGGCTTGAAAGGGAGCTTTCATTGTTGTTCAAGACCTTCCGTTTTTCACAGAGGAATTGTCAGCGATGAAGGAAAGGATCGGAATGCCCTTCTTTGTATGTCTTCTTCTGCATTTGGGGGCTGTGGCGAAAAAGCAGTAAAATTTGAGCAGTGAGTGAAAGCGATGATTGCTGGAAGAAAACAGGGCGCTAAAGTGAACATTTGTTTAATTGCTGTACGCATTCAGCTGTTTGCTGAAGGAAAAATGGATGCTTTCATGCAGAAAGGAAAGTATTATCTCCTTTTCGACACAGTGAAGTTATTAATTAAGCAGTAAATCGCCTGTGCCAGGGGCACCATCTCTGCACATAAGATGGCTGACGGAAATGTGTGGAGGGACCAGAAAGAGTAGCTTTGAAGGGGAAAAGCTTGTAGTGAGCACAGGAGAATAGGAGATGCTCTTGAGAATTATCTGTTGAGAAAGACCCCAGGCAGGAAGGAAAATAGCTCTGTCTCATGTCTAACAGGTTAAAAAGCCGTGACGTGAAGGATGAGTCTTCTCCAATTCTTGGAACGTAGTTCTCAGAATTTGGAGGACAACACTTGGGAATAATTTGTGTGGCAAATTGGGTTCCTGGAGGTCTGTAATATCACTTGCTCTTGAATCAACCCAAGGAAAACTTGAGTAAAAGGAGAATGGACTTGGGTACTCTTTGGTGCTCACTATAATTGGTAGGTCTCTCATCCATGTTAACTCTAATGACTTGGCATCATCTCACAATAATTTATTCAAGCTCACAAGTATTTGTAGGGATCCTACAATTGTAGGAAGAGATGCCGATGTGGGTGTATTGACCCCTGAACGTATTTTGGCTCCTGCTTCTGATTCAGAATTCACCCTCTTTGGGGGGTTGTTGTTTATTTGTTTTTGTTTTTGGAAATCTCTTCCAAGGAAATCCCATCAGATGTGAATGGATCATGTGTTTGTCCAACCTGCCCAGGAATGAAGCTTCCCAACATGAAAAAAACAGTTGATTTACTGGTCCCACCTGAAGTGGATGCTGGAGTGGTGTGTGTGTTTGGGTGTGTGTGTGTGTGTGTAGAGTCTTATATTAGGTTAGCTCTGGTGGAAGTTCATGCTTGTCAGTAAAGTTTAGTTCCAGACATCTTGAGAGAAATCAATATCTCTAGCTGGAAACATCTGTAACGGGAAATTGTTGGTGCATTGGGGGTTTCTGTGAAATTGTGGAAAGGTTGGCTTTAAGCGCCCTTGGCTTTAAGGGATGATGATTGGCTAACATTGTGGTTTTCCATCTCTGGGTGAACTGAAGACTGACCCTGGAATGAATATGCGTGGATGCCTCTGTAGGATTTCATTTGCCCTATTTAGAAATAAAGAAACCTTTGGGTTGTTTCTTCAGATCCCGTGAAATTCATTAACATGTTCTTTGTTGTGTAGCATTTTCATTTGGGTGAATTTAATCGCTGTATTCCTTTTTTTGTTTTTAATATTCCTGTATGGCAGGATGATGATGATGGCAAAGACAATGTCCTGGTGGCTTTTTTGCCTGTCTTGTTTCCCAAAGATCCTACGGGGAGTTGGCCCTCCTAATATTAGAGAGTCAGTCTTGAAGGTTGAACTCTAGCCATCCTGCCTGATTCGCCAACTTCTAGCATCCTAGGAGTATTAAAACTCTGTCTTCCATCATGTTCAGCGAGGAACCGTACAGATCTACCTTTCCCCCAACAGCCTCCTCAGAGACGCAACTCTATTTTTTCCCTGGTAGTTGTTTTTTTTTCTATAACTTTTATCGAATTTCAGAAAAGTATAAAACACAAGAAGGGGGAAAAAGGAGGGCTGGTTTAAAGGGAAAATTCTTCATTCTCTTCCTAAGTATTGATTGCAGACTGTTCAGCGTTGAAGCCTTGCTTCCCTTTCAGCCTGCTCCTTTCATTCCCGGGAATATAAGCAATCTATATATCTTGCGAAGGCTTAACAGCAATTTCTTCCCAGACGTGTTTATATACTTCTGTCCGGGGGGACATTAGATTAAATCCCAGATCAGGCAAAATGTTTTATTATCCTGAGGGTTAGTCACTCTATGCCATGTGCCTACGAAGAGCCAAGGGCTTGCCTTCCTTGGAGGCAGATGGTTGTGACATTAAGACACAGTTGTCCTTGATATTCTTGTGATAACTTTCTGGACAATAGGGAGGGCGCGAGTGCGAGTCAGCGCTATCCTTGGGTGTCTCTTATACAGCTGGGCTTCAATTTAAGTCCCGCCACAGAACTGTAGCTGGAGAAACAGCTGTTTCAAGTTTGAATGAAGGGCACGTCCTCATGAGTTCTCCTTGCGTTTGTGTCTTTTTCAACATGCGTCCAACTTTGGAACCCAGAAGTCCATATTCGTTCAACACGGATGATTCTGCGGCTTTATGACTCCGAGCTGCGCTACCACCCACCACCTCCCCAGCTCGGAGTAAGGAGAAAGAATGTTCCCAATTACACTCTTTATGAGTATAGACTTTTCCGCTTTGCATGCTCCAGAGCACAGGAATGTGATTAATGTGGAAAAATGGTCAAACCGGCATTAATCATAGTTGATTTCACATTGATTTCTTTCCCTCCTTGCTGAAGATTTTTGTCAGCAGCGTTTGTTCTCCTGGTGAACTCTTGCACAACCAAGAAAAGAGGCCAAAAGGTGGAGAGAATAAATGTCATAAATATGTAGGGTTTCAAAGGACGTAAATTGGAAACGGGTCTTAGTGAGTAAATATGGAGAAACCTATGAAGGGTGTACGTAACGTGAGACTATAACACGCACCTAGTGGCTTAGTTTTTTTGGTCCGTAATAGCTAAGGGACATGTCTGCTTAACCTGGTCCAAGATCTTCCTTGTCCTTCCTCAACCTTATGTTAGTGAAGAATATAATGGACCTATGCTTTTCAATGGTTTGCAAACTCTGTTGTTATGGCTACAACTGTTGTTCCCCTCATTTTGCATCTCTATCCCATATCAGGTTGTGGTCAGCCACAATTCTGAGATGCTTCGCCATGCCCTTAGAAATGTGGCCGTTTCACTTATTTAAGTTATTTATAAACTTATCTTGTATAGAATTCCGAAGACCGAAAAGGACATCCCATGATTGACAGTGGCATCCTTGAGGGGAGGTGGACAGAGATGATACATGCGTGACAATCTCATTATTCAAATGCATTTGCATGAATTTGTATCAGAGGTGGGAACCAAAGTCTCCGATGTCAGTGTTCACCTGATTGTGCCATTGTGGGTGCACCACTTTGTCAATTGTTGTGGTAGGTATTGCTGAAGAATATATGGCAAAAATCTTGCCCACTGTGGCATCTTTTAAAAATGTTGACATGAGGGGGTTTAATTTGATACCTTTGGGATACTCAGCTGGGTTTTGCTAAAAAGTAAAAAAGTGGAGAAGTAGAAAGGCATGTGCAGACATAGGCATAGCAAAGTGGCTGAGTCCTGTTCTACCATTCTTTTGGACTCCAATATATTTGATTTGCACCGTAGATCAGTCTTTCTCCACCTTGGCAACTTGAAGATCTGCGAACTTCAACTCCCAACATGGCTGGCTGGGGAATTCTGGGAGTCTGCAGATCTTCAAGTTGCCAAGACGGAGAAACATTAAGTAGATATTTACAACCTGGCTGACTTCAACCCTGAGTAGTTGGGGACAGCCTCCTCACAGATCTCCTTAAACCTCCGCCAGAAGCCCATCAATTGTTACATCTGGATTCATCCAGGGTGGTGCTTGTGAGGAAAGAAACTAAAGCTATGCAAATAAACTGCTTATGAAGGAAAGACAACCAGAGTTGTGTTTTCCAAAAGTTAAGATGGAGTAGGAAGTATCTGTGTGTGGCTACTCATTAGTCCCGTGTGCGGTGCAAACCAAGTGGTATTTGCAAAGGCCACTGTAACCTTTTTGAAGTGTGGCACATGCTAAAAAGAATAGATTTTCTCACAAAGTTTTTGAAAGAAAAAGAAAAAAGAAAAAAAGAAAATAAAGGAAGGAAGGAAGGGAGGGAAAGGAGAGAAGGGAAGGGGAGGGGAGAGAATACCCACTTTGGTTTAAAAAGGTAAATCTAGAAAAATGCCATAGATCTCTTTAAAGGGGGTCAGATATGTTTTCAACATTTTTTGGATATCAAGTATATTTTTTGTACGGTGAGGCATGCCAACCAACCACTTTCTGTTCATAACGAAGGAAAATCAATTAAAGAACAAACCGGGGGGGGGGGGGGGGATAAACAAAAA
>JANHFL010002094.1:275336-294832 GCA_032468155.1 Oxyrhabdium leporinum | reverse complement strand
AGTGCTATAAGCACCTCACAGGATCTCATGGCTACTGATGATGTTATCTAGCTGGGTAATGAAACGTCTGCAAGAAAACAACCAAGCTCAGAGAACACCAAGAACTCCTCATTTCAACCCTGAGCTACAAATATTCTTTATTTGCCAGGCCTTTTTTTCCCCAGCCTAAAATAAAATACAAATGGCACCTCCCCCTGTTGAGATAACAGATCGTAAGATAAGCCAGTGAATGCTGGATCCCACCGTCGTCCTCGCCTCCCCTTCCCTCGTCTGGAGCTGCCCATCCTGCCTTCCCAGTCCTGTCTTAAGTCCACCGTTAGCGTCATCTTATGAATGCCTGTCAGATTTTTAGCCAGGATGCTGCTGTGCCCAGACAAACCTTCCAGATCTCCAAGAGGTTTGCATCCTTCAAAAGGCAGATGGCAAGAAGGCTCTTTCATTGTCTTCCCCCAAATGCCGTTGTTGGTTTTTCCTTGCTTTTTTTAGCATTGACATTTGCTTTCTGACTGTGCCCAGATTCCTCCTTCCTCTCCTTGGGAATGTGCAACCCTGTTAACACAACGACTTGCTGCTTTGAAGGTGTTTCTCGCATTTGCCTCATGAGTACTGGGAGAAAAAAATCAGCCTTTGATCAGCCAAGATGTTGTACATTGTTCCCTTCTTGCTGTTTCCACCATCAAAGACGCCTGCAGCCTTTTTGCTGATCTCCCTTACAATTCCTTTGGGGACCTGGCACACTTGACGTCTTACTGATTTCTTCAGTGGCGGTACCAGAGAGAGTCCTCCTTCTGATCAACGCGTGTGCCTAACGTTGCCAAGACTTGGGATCTGAATTTAGAAATCTTATTTTCTTCGCTTGAAGCCCTTCCTAGATTCAGCTTTGTTGTATTTCAGCCGCATTCGCTTTAGAAGTGAAGGAAAGAGAAAAGGGCCGGTGGGTTCCCACAGCTGGTTTTTTTCCTCTTTTTTGTCTGTGCCATAATAAAGTCAATTAAAAGATGTCAGCTTCCAACTTCCGCTCCTTAAAGGCAGCTTCTGAACAGTGGAAAATATTTGGGGGAGGTCTACCAAAACAGAGTTCCAAGCAGCGCAAAAAAATATCATTTGTGTTGCTTGTTAGAGCGCTAACATAATAATTACGCAGCACCATCACTCCAGGCATCAAGATCAGGATGAAAACAGTGAACAGGCTCAAGTGCCTAAAAAAATGATTGTAGCTCTATTTATCAACTTGGCTAAAAGATGAATGCGGTGACAGCCTCACTGCGGTTTTTAGTCGATGTTGTTAAATTTATTGTGAGCAGCCACTCCAAAAGACTCTGGCCTGCTCACAGCCTATTAAAATATACAGCTAGAACAGTTAAAAATACAGCTGTATTGTGTTTGTATTTGGGTAGATAAGAGTTCAGTACTCCGAGTCCCTTCCAGCTCTTCTCTTCTGTTCCTTCCAATACCTATTCTATTCTATTCTATTCTATTCTATTCTATTCTATTCTATTCTATTCTATCCTATATTCTATTCTATTTTCTAAATTCTAAATTCTGTTCTAATTCTAATTAATTTGAATTCTGATTCTAATATTCCTAATTCTATTCTATTTCTATATTCTATTATTTCTAATTCTCCTCTCCTCTCCTTTCCTTCTCCCAGCTGTGGCACAGGAGGGATGAAATAGGACCTGCTGCCTGTGATGGTGGCTTTTGGCTTCAAGCACTACCTGAAGCCCAGTGGATAATAATGAGAATTGCAGGGTTCAGTTTTTAAAGTAAAGATACGACTCTTTGGCTCAGAAGGGCCACAGCTGCAAAGCGTGTTCCAAAGAAGCTGTGCAGCCCCGCTGAATTACCGAAAATTTGGGTGGCTTTGAAAGCAAAACAAGAAAATCTAACCGGAAGAACCTTAGAGACTTAATTAAGCAGCGGTGTGAAATGTTTGGTTGTACTGATGCCCGTAATTGGATGCTGTGTGAGAGATGCTGTCGAAAGTGCTCTTCTCTCACCAGATAAGTGGAACGACCCCGGTTGTAAAACACAAAGCATTTTGTGTTGCATGCTTGTTCATCAGGACACAGAGTAGCTGAACAACTAGGAAATCTTTGGCCTTAGACTTCCAACCCCAATCGAACCCCACATTTCTGTTGTTAAGTAAGATGTTTGTTAACTGAGTTTTTTACGACCATTTTATGACCCTCCTTGCCTCAGTTGTTAAGTGAGTCACTGCCATTGGTAAGTTAGAAACTAGTTAGGTGGTTAAGTGAACTTGGCTTCCCCGTTGACTTGGCTCATCGCACGAGGGGATCACCTTTGACCTTGGACACGGCGACGGTCATAAGTATGAGTCAGTTGTCAAGCATCTGAGTTTGGATCACGTGGGTATGGGGATGCTGGAAAGGTCATAACCCCGAAAACGGTCCTAAGTCTCTTTTTTCAATGCCTTCGTAACTTGGAACGGTCACTAAACGGAACCGTTGGACTGTTGTAACAAAGGCTGGAGGAGATGTGGGAGATAAGAGAATGAAAGCGGCAGGTATTACAGGACACAGCTTTACAGGTGGGCCCTTAAGGCTGTTGCCCACTAATGAGCCAGGAGCTCTGTGTGTTTTGTGAATAATCGCCAAGCAACCCACATCCGGAGATGCGTCACGGAGGCGTGGAGGGTTGTGCGCACACGAGCTGGCTTGTCTCAGGCGGCGTCTGCTCCTTGAAGGGCTTCCCACCAGAGAGGCAATTAGTGGTCTAGACCGGGAAATTGTCCTCGCTCTGACCTCCAGGGAGGCCACTGGACGGATCGGCCCCTTGGAATTGGCTTCAGCTTTGGGGAAACGCGCCCAGGGGGAGAGGCTGCATTCTTTGCGGGTTACATCCTGCTGAGCTTTCTCTGGGATGGATGACTAAACGGTGGTTTATAGGCTGTAAAGCAGAGTTCACAGACAAAAACAACTTGTTGGTAAGCAGGCCGGAGCGGGAGAAACAAAGCCAGGTATAATTTAGTGTGCTGTGCTTTCCCAAACTAGCTGATCTATGATGAACGTATTTTTTACAATGACTGTGATAACGATCTATCACTGTATGTACACGGAGACAAATCCCTTGTGTGTCAATTCACACTTGGCCAATAAAGAATTCTCTTCTCTTCTCTTCTCTTCTGTTCTTCATTCAAATATTTATTCTATTTATTCTACTCTACATTCCAATATTTATCCTATCCTATCCTATCCTACATTCCAATATTCTATTCTATTCTATTCTATTCTATTCTATTCTATTCTATTCTATTCTATTCTTAACAGAGATGCTCTGGGTGCACTCTCGGATATGGTCAAGTTTGACTAAAAATAATGGGGGCTTCTTCTACCCTCCCCATGCTGAGACCTGGGGCTGCCCAGCAAGAAACCAGAGCGAGATACAGGCTGGATTTGATCCAGCTTAGCTTTTCTGGTATGTTGTCGAGGGGGGGGGACAGCTCATTGTGCTGAGAAAGAGACAACTGTCAGCTCAACTCTGGTCTCCCCTGATGCTCTCCTCTGATCTGCAGTAATTGTCCTCTTCTCCCAGCCTCTCTGGCGAGGAACTCCTCACGTGATGTCTCCAAGGGTTTGAGTGTCATTTGGGTTAGAGCATCAGAAAGCCGGTTAGGTTTCTGTCAAACAAAGACACGGATGGCTTTTTTGCAGCTTGAGAAGGGATGCTTTCTTCTTCAGCAGGTGGGGCTCACCTGTGGAGCAAGCTTTCATCATGGACATCAGGAACACGCCAGCTTGTCTTGCTTGCCCTTTTCCAGGGCTGTTTCTAAGTCAGCTTTGTCTCCCACTGCTCTGTTCTTCTGTTATTAGATATACTTTTTTGTATCCTACTACAAACCAAGATGTTTCTTTTTGTCCTCCTCTTGTTTCTTTGTCTGGTCCCTTCTCATCCTCCTGAACAGGTGGAGGCTTTGGATTTTTAAACTTGCTTGTCATGATATTTATAGCCCACCTTATTTGGATTCCAGGAAGGGAATGACCTTCCAGATAAATAAGTTTCTTTCTTTTTGAAATTACGTCCTTCGTTTTCTTTGCACTATCAGTTCATGTGGCTCGCAGAGAAAGTTCACAAAACAACCAAAGGCGATAGAAACAGCTCAGGCTCCCATTGAAACAAGGGTAAAAATCCATTTTAAAAGAGAAAACCGAGGGATAGATGAAACGTGTATGACAGTCCTGCAGATCTTCTAAGATTGTCCTTCATACGCCTGGGGTTTAAAAGGCCTCCTTTTAATCCCCAGATGTATGAAGGACAATCTGAAGACCTGGAAATAGTTTAGGGGTTCCTGTATGGAGACAGCTTGTTCTTGGGGTTCAGCAGCCTTAAATGAAGATTTCTTTTAATTATGGTAATATAGAAGATCTATGCATCTCCACCGACTCCCTTTCTCATAGGCTGAGCCTCTTCCAAGCTGTGGGCCTCATGTGCTCCTGCCCCATTTATTCCACCCTCTTCAGAACTGTCTCGCCAGTTGGTTTCCTTGTCCTTAAAACAGCATTTTGAAAACACACCCTGACAATCCTTTGCAGCGGGTGATTTCTGCTGCAAGCATCAAATGCTGAGCTTTTTCTCCAGAACGTGAATATTCTTGACAAGGGAGATTTGAATTTAATGCAGAGAAGTTGCTTCCTACCTCTTCCGTTGTTACATCTGCCTTCAACTTTAAAGAGGCAACCAAATGAGCCAGATGTGCAGAGCTTATTGTCAAGGTGGGCTGAGGTTTTTGGCCAGGCTTTTATGTCTTTTGGCCGATCCGACTTCTGCTCGGTTCTCAATATTGCAATATTTGTGCGCTGTAGGTGTGTGCGGGTGCGTGGTTTCTCGCTCTAGGAGGAAGGTTTGTTGGATAGGTTTGCCACCTTGAATCATTTATAAAAATAATAAAGGTGAAAAGGGAAGGGAGAGCGAGAGAAAGAAAGAGGGAGAAAGGGAAGACTGTGACTGTGAAACCACACCAGTTTTTGCTTAGCTCCGTGTTCACACCTGTCAAGAAAAAGGAATTGCTGGCATGTTCAGGCTCTCCATCCCTCGGTGGCTTGAAGATCGTTTACTCCAGAGTTTTCTTCCTTCTCTTCCCAGCTTCCTTGTTCCTAGAGAACAAGGTAAGGAGATGAGATGCTGCTGAGTGGCTGCTGGGAGAGAGAGAGAGAAAAAAGAGAGGGAGAGAGGGAGGGAGGGAGAGAGGGAGGGAGAGAAGGAGGGAGAGAGAGAGGGAGGGAGAGACAACAGCTGGGCACTCCGAAAACCGAAGGCTGCTTTGGGAAGAGGTGCCTGCTAAATTTAGCCAAGGAGCTGGAGGCAAGGACACTCGGCCAGGCAGGGATAGACCATCATTGGCAGCTGGGGAGAGTCGGGAGCTGCTGTCACTTGTGAGTGTGCGTGTGTGTGTGAGTGTGTGATGCAGCTTCCTTTTGTTCATGGCAGATGCGAGATGGAGAGGAGAGAATCCGCCCAAGTTCCCATCAAGAGGCCATCGGTGGTTTCCCAACAAAACAAGAAAAGGCAGAGAAGGCAGATTGCGTGTGTGTGTCCCCCCGTTGATTGAAGCCTGTGTCATCCAGCACACAGGTCATATTATATCTCATGGGCCAATCACGTTTCTAGTTGTGACCCATCTTGGTTAGTCCTCAAGGCGCTTCTGAACTTCCTTGGAGCACCATTGTCCAGCTCTGGCTGAAAGCGTTGGTCCGTTGTGTGGCCTCAACCAGGATCTGACTCGAGCTGTTGTGAGTTTTGAAAGAAAGGAGAATATTCAGCATGCAACAGTAGCTCGAGTCTTCCCATGAGGCTAAGACAGATAGCCGAAGCCTCCCATAAAACAGAAATAAGATTTTCTCCTAGATAAACGCTGTGAAATATTTATCGCTGCCTCTTTCCATGTTGTCCTTCCGTGCTGGCTATTTTGATGGGTTTCTAAGGGAATTGGAGAACTCCTTATCTGCCCTGTAAGATACGCTATGCAAACAGATTCCAGGATAAAATAGGTAATTCACCCAGGACCACAAATAAAGAGAGACCTAGGAGAGCTTCATTCTGATGAATATAGACCTGTGGTCTGTTCTCCAGGAAAAGGAGGAGTTTGGGAAGCAAGGCTGGGCTCTGTTTAAGACCGAGAAGCAAGGTGGACGTGTTCTAGCACAGGGGTGTCCAACTTTGTAACTTTTAAGACTTGTGGACTTGTATTCGCAGAATTCCCCAGTCAGCCATTCCCCATGCAGGCTGGGGAATTCTGGAAGTTGAAGTCCAAAAGTCAAGGTTGGACACCCTTGTCCTTGGTGGACATTTTGATGGCCATCCTGGATATCTTCAGCTCTCCTGCTCTAAGCGATCAGTTCTGAAGCCCCCAAATGATCTAGCCACCTCCAAGAATTGTTCTTAAAATTTCGTTCCAGCCCTCAAGGACTACCGTTGATGTCTGGAGAGCAAAAACCACAACAGCTCCTCAAGATCATACGAGCGTAAGAGGCTCAGAAAATCGACATCTTCCCGTTTCTTTCTTCCGTTGCTAGATTTCCAAATTTGGATTTGTGAGTTGGGTCCTTCACAGGCACGGTGCTTCAAATACCCTCGGCTGGGTTTTCATGGCCACCTTGCCTGACAATTTGTCCTGATATTCCCGAGGCTTTATTTTGGAAATAGCCACTGTTTTGTCAGTTTTGATCCATGGCTTCATGGAGCTTGTTTGCTCCAAATGTTTGTTGCTGCTTTGGTGATCAGCGAGTCAAAAATGTGTGACTCCCCCCCCCCTTTAAAAGATGGGATTATAAACGAATAAGCCTCACATTTAGAGTTTTAATAGTAAGCATCCTGTCGCTAGGTTAATCTATGTAAAGTGGATTGCAGACTTGGTATTTTTATTTGGTGCTTTAATTAAATAAGAGCCAATAAGGATGGGATCGGGAATTCAAAAGCTCTGGAAAATCTGAAGTTTGACTTTCTTTCCCAATTTCCCTGACCTTTAAGTTTCCCTTTATCCATCACGCAGCAGCTCTTTGCATCTGACCCCGCCAAAATTGGTTTGTTCGTTGAACATGCAAATAAATTACTTTCCATGGGCTGAAATTTGAATTGACATTTTGGCTGGGGACACCGTCTCTTTTTAATTATATACAAGGGCCAGAAAACTCTCAGTAACCTTGAAAACTGAGGGATGAAAAGCGAAGTTTTCCTTGCAGCAGGAATTAATTTTAATCAGTTTTTCCTAGCTAGGCTTACCTGCATTAATACAGTAAGGAACTGCTGAATAGGGAACTGTTGCCCCAAACTGCCAAAATTAATATTGGGGCATAAAATAATTCCCGCAGATGAAAGAAATTTACCACAGCAGTAGCTGTTTTCACACACGTAAACACACACACCCTATCAGTGCTCAAGGTTGGACTTGTACAGAACATATTAAGAGTAATCAAGGCTAATTATTCTTCTGAGGGATCTTTGCAGTGACTACTGTATAAATCATATTTGGGGAAACCAAGCGATCTAGAATAGAGGGAGGGATGAGAGTCAGTTCTTCATTATTGCCCTATGCTTTTCACTTGTAGCACAAATTTATTATGTATTTGTTTCTTAAATTTATTTGCTGCTTATCTCACCTTAGGACTGCTCTGGGTGGCTTACAAGAATAAAAAGAAAGAAAATGAAAGGAGTGTAAACGGAACAGAAATAAATATAAACAATAAAACAATAAATTAAAAAAGGAAAAAGGAACACATCTAGAATAATACTGTACATCAGTGGTTCTCCACCTGCCGGCCACAGTGGCGTCACAGGAGGTCTGCGAAGACTTGGAAAAACATTGTGATTTAAATTTTAAGTCTTGGAAGTCCGTGACCACGAAAGGTATTTAACGTAGGCTGAGAACCACTGCTCTACATCAATACGGTAAAGGAAAAGATGGATGGGTGGAGAGCAGAGACTGAGGAGAAGACGGAGGGAGCGCCTGCCCTCAATCCAGACCCCGAATCCAAATATAAGGATGGCAGCATTAATAGCTGGGATTTGCTACCGAAACCCTGTCTTTATATAAGCAGAAGACTTAAACTCTCTGTAGAAGTAAACTACGAAAAGAACAAAAACAAGTTAATGTTAAATATCCAGACAAAGGAAACGTCATCTTGCATAACTGGGGAACTTAGAGCCAATGGAGAAGAAATGAAGGCGATGGGTAATTTTGCTTTCTTGGGCTGAAGTATGAAAATCAACAATGTCTCGAAAAAGGAAAGAGATTAATTATAGCGAAGAAAGCAGTGCCACAAGATGAGGAAAGATAAGGACGTTTCAATGACAGTAGAAATCAGAATAGTTAAAGGGATGTTCTTTCAGTGCTATTAGATAGTTGAGAGAAAGCTGGAGCAGGACGTAGGAGATAGATGTCCCTGAATTAAGAACTTGATCATGGTTGCTATCTAACAGAGTCACAAATTGGGTGAGGAAGGCCAAGAAATCCATTTTGCACCAGATAAAGGCAAGAACCTCTTGAGGAGGCAATGACCAGCAAGCAACAATACACACATTTGGGGCATCTGGTGGTCAGCAGACTAGAAAAAGAGGTTATATGTGGGAGGTTGAGAGAAGTTGGATGGACAGGCCAAAATGCTAGACAGTTGTCCATGCCATGATCAGACTCTGAAGTTCATTTGGGGGGTAGGTAACCAATCAGACTCAAGGATCTCATCTATGAGCTTATTGGCTAGTCTTTGTTTCTGAACATATTTCGGTAATTTGAGAAATAATTGAAAACCCTTGGGGATCTCAAAGTGAAGAATGCCTTAAGATTAGTTCCAGAAACCATGCTTCCCACCCCTACCCCAGTTGAGGCCTAAAGGTCAATTGCAAGAAGGCAGCTGGGACGGAAACTCCACCCTGACAAAACCTGGTTTAAGATTGCAGAAGACGTTGAGCATTGCTGATAAAATGTTCTTCTCAAACAAGCTAATTCCAACAAATTACTCTTTATTGTAGCTCTTGGGGGATCGAGATAACTTGTGCTTCTCATTTACTGTCATGCTTTTTATGCCATCATGAATATTTGATGGTTGACAGCTTTATTCTCCCTTTTCTCCTTTTCCTGTAGGTCAGAGTTATTCTGTTTTGCGTTTTTATCCTCCCCACCAACTCGGCAGCCTATTGAGATGCCATCCTCGAAGTCTTTAGCTGGCTGACTCCCCGCTTGCTATTTTGGTTTTAGATGAATTTCAATGATTTGGATTCATTCGTTAGCGCTGCTTTTACTCTACGCTTGGATTAAAAACAAGAAACACAAACTGGGGAGGTTTCTCCTTCAAGCACAGTGTGGTTCTGCAGAGGCAGATTCTGACTTTTGGGGGAGCAGACGGTGGGTTTCTGAACCCGGATTCTACACCCTTTTTCCCAACTAAGTTTTTTAAAAAGGGTGTTCCCAAGAAGCCCACGTCTGCAATAACATGGAATTTAATGCCAGGATCTGCAAATATAGGGCGATAGCGGGGTAGGAAGGCCGATTCTCTCCCCCCTCTGGTTCTGCAGAGCAGGCAGGATATGCGCAGGTCGTATTGAGGCTGACACGTCTTCAGATCCGCCTCTTTCCATTCCCATCTCTCGCAAGGCAGAAGAGTGATAAATGCCTCGCTGGAGAATGTTCACTTGCAAAACCGGCTTGCTGATGGTCTGTCTGTTGGTGACTCCCCTGCATTTTTCACGCTGGGCTCCCCGATGGGGCTTGCATTATTTGGATTTATTGGTCTGTGAATCATTCCGTGTCTTTTTCGGAGCGAGAGCTGGTGCTTTTCTGGGGAGGGGGGATTTGCGGTTGGCGTGGAGGTTAATTTTAACAGAGGGACAAGCCAAGCTTTCTGCTTTGATCCACCTGCGTTGGGGACCGACTTTCCCTTCCCATTAAATCCAAACCCTTTGAATGCCAAATTCTTCTCCCACGTGGTCCTTTGGTCATTAGCCGGCTGAAGTTACCCTTCCGTGGATAAGAAAGCAGAACGGTTTGTCAGATGCCTTGGAGAAATACAGGTAGTAAGTTCAGAAGAAATAGAGGACTGTGATTAACGACATCTCTCTCCTCCTCGATTCCTTAATTTTTTTAAACAAATCCCCCATTGGCAGGGTTTGAACACTTCCCGAAAGTGCTTCCAGGGCTCTTATTGCCAAGTGGCCAACGGTGCCCATAAAAATGTGATATTTCAGATGCTCTGATGTGGGAAGAAAACTTTTCCAGGTTCAAAGGGAGCTGGTCAGGTTCAGGCTAAGATGGGCGCCTGAAGGATGGTTTCTTAACCGTGACTTTGTGCCATGGGTCATAGGTTGGCCTGGCTTACTCAACCGGCGTTTAAAGCAAAGCATAAGCGACATAAGGAAGTAGCAGGAGATATAAAAGGGGGGATGCTGTTTGGACCACAGGACAGAATTTGCCTTATGATGGTTTTGGGTCTTGGTTAAAGATGGAACTTAAGGTTGGGCTCCAAAGGTGCTTTTTCAAGAGGCACCTGGACTCCCTTTGTTTTTCCTCAAAGATGTTTCTCTTCTCCTCCAAAAAACTTATTCAATGGAAGAACTGAACTGAAGAACTTCAATGGAAGAAAGCTTCTTGGAGGAGAAGCGAAACATCTTCAAGGAAGAACAAAGCCCAGGTGCCTTTAGAAAAAGCACCTTTGGGACAAGCATCACCTGGATGGCTTAGAATCTCCACAGACAATATTGTGAGGGTGAAGGTTTGTCTTCCAAGCTTGTGGGTTGGTTTTTTGAACGTTTCGTTACCAGGCTAGGTAACATCTTCAACTCCTACACCCGAGCTACAGATATTCTCCAGTATTGCAAACACTCAGACGGGGCTAATTCGGGCTGGTCTTGCCCCAGAAGCTGGCGTAAAGGCGAGCATGTACAGAGTGCGCGCTTAAGAGAAAGGAGCTGCTTGGCAGGAGAACCAAACGCTCTCCTCGCCCATCCCCGGCCCTTTCAAAGCAATCGGCTCTTTTCATCCAGGCATGAAATCTCGCTTCCTTTTTTTCTTTTTATTGTTTTTGAGAAGCTAGAAAATTGCCTTTTCTCGGAGCATTTCGTAGTCTTCGCATGCTTTGTTTTTGTGTGAATATTTATGGTGGCTAAATGTTCACTTCATTTCCAGTCCATTTTGGGGTTTTGTTTTTTTGTTTAAAAAAAGAAACGTACCACCCAGGAAGATCCGCTAGGAATGATCAAAAAGGGACAAGATTTATTTATTTATCAAATGTACAGTAAATGGCTGCCCATCTCGCGGGAAATGACTCCGGGTGCCCTTCAAAGGGATGCTCAAAACTAACACATAAAATGGACATAAGAACCAAATTAGGGTTCCTTTCCTTTCCTTTCCTTTCTTCTTTTCCTCTTTCTTTCCTTCTATACATTGGCCACTAAATGGCTGTAGGTAGCTTTAAATATACATATACTGTGTGTGTGTGTGTTTGTATCTCAGAATCCTTTTTCCTAGCATTTTCCTTCGGGAGGGTGAGACCATTGGCTCAATGTGTGTTTAGGGGTTATAAATTAAACCCTGTTTTACTGACTCTCCTGTGTTTTAGAGCACTTGATTACGGAAGCTTTGCCGGCACCGCATCGAACAGTACAAGCATTGAAATAAAATGTTTATGGTCGAGTTCTGACATCTCCTACCAGGAAGAGAGCTTGATCAGAATTTTACAAGCAACGGTTCAAGATGTGGAGATGAAAAGGAAGCCAAGGTTGATGCTGGCTGGATACTAACCCATTAACTTATATGGGAAGGAGGGCTGCTGTTCAAAGCTGCTTTTACAGTCATGGAGGAGATCACAGGAATGTCCTCTGAAGACATCCAGGGTGCGTGTGCCTCGCCTGTCTATTTACGGAACATTTTCTCAGGGTGATGTAAGTGAACAAGCTGAAAACGCAGCAGGATTGGACCACCTTTTGGGGGGGGGGAAATGGCTGTTCCCTTTGAGCCATGGACAACTCATCCTTCTTCCAACCGGATGCAGATTTTAATCCTTTCCCCTTCCTTCCTTCCTTCCTTCCTTCCTTCCTTCCTTCCTTCCTTCCTTCCTTCCTTCCTTCCTTCCTTCCTTCCTTCCTTTCATTTCTGGCTGGCTGGAAATATGCGTTCCCCAATGAAAACTGTGTTTGGACAATCCATCTTAAGGCAGGCAAACAATATAATGCTTGGCTTCGGGAGATGTTTCTTGATTCCATCATTTGAGGCCGTACTTACAGGAATGAGTACTTGCAGTCTGTGATGATGGCGGATAATTCCGTAATTTCTGCTGTGAAGCAAGACGGTCCCTTCGATCAAGATAGGCTGAAGCGTTAAGCATCCCCCACAATTCATAGCATCACCTGCAGAGAGAAACCCTCTCCCCACTCTTGAGTTCTGTTCCTCCTACAATCCTTCTTCCTCCGCAAACTGTGGAGTTTGACGTGATATTATTACTATTGTTATGATGTTTGCTTTGGATAACATTGGAATAAGTGAGACGCTTGAAAATTACCCGCCTTGCCGAGCTCTAATAAATCAGCAGAAAATATATTGAAGTCTCCAGCCAAGTATTGGATACCAGGCAGAAATAGCAATTCAACGGTATGATCGCTGGAGAACAAAAGAGCTAAAATTGTACTGAATTTGGAGCCGAGTGCTGGTTTTATTCCAGGTTGTGGTTTTTTTTCCCTTCTTCCCAGCAATTCTGAATTTAGCCTGAATTTTGCTGCATGTTGAGGGGACTAGGAAAAGGTCTTGGCTACATCCTCATGACATGAATTGCACAAGATCCCGGTCTCGTGCCTCACCCGGGATTTTTCTAGTTGGCTTTCTTGGGAATGAACCTGGTTAAGGTTCTGTTCGCAGCAGCCCTAAGTAGTAGGAGTTGTTAATCGGGGTCTGGTTTTCACCGTATTTAGAGCGCTTGCTTGAGAGGATGTTGTATTTCACATTAGCCATGTTCCACGCCACTGCTAGAATAGCCTAAGCCAGGATTACAGCATTCCCTTCTAGCTGTAGTTAGGCAGCGTAGCCACATTTAAGCCACAAATGCACACAAAACATTGAGTAGAAAGCTACTGTAGCTGGGTTCACACCTTTACAAAGCCATCAGCTCTACATGCCCGTGACTATGTTTACCCATCACTCTTAAGCCACAACGAAACGACCACAAAATGGCTTAGCCCTGTGATATATGAACCCAATCTGTAGCTCAGCGACTATCATTCTTGCCCTGTTTCTGAGCAGAGTCTCGGGAGATTTAAGGGCTCCTATCTAAACAAGGAAGGTGAGAGCAGAGCTACGCTGAGGACTCGACTGCAGGACGTCGCCAGAGATCATTACGGGGTAAGAAAATAGGCCTGGAATTGGGAAACAAGCTGGAAGAAGACGGTAATAAGTACAAGCTTGGCTTTTTCAGCTCACCCAAGACATGAGAAGACAGGCATCGTGTGCTGCTGTGCTGCACTGTTCTTTTGAAATGCATGCCCGCAGCCGTCTGGCATTCACCGGACCTTGGCCCATGGACATCGGAATGGACGAAGACCCCGTGCTTTGACAAATGTAGTGGAAGAAGGATGATGAAGTAGGCAAGCTTAGCCTTGGGAGCAGGGCAAACATTACATTTCTCCTTCCGAGTTAGGGAAAAACGAGGGAGCCTGGAGGCAGAGAAGACCAGAGGTCCAACCGCATTGGTATTCTGCTTCCGCTGAAGCCGGCCAGATGCCTCCAGGAACCCAACCAGCAAGATGCAGGGGTAGATAAATTGGACGTTGTTGTTTTTTCAGATGCGAAAAGTGGGTGGTGTGCTGGAGATTACATAGGACCTTGGGTGGGATCTCTCAATTCAACATATGTGTCTAATCTTCCCTGAAGCTGGCTTAATAATGAGTTTTCCCGAGAAGCAGGGGAGATGCTAGCAAAGCTAGATGCTTTGGTTTTGTTGCCTCAATCAACTTGAATGTCTTTATTATGCTAGGAAGACCAATCCTTGTGGTCCCTGCTGCGTGTAGCCACACTGAGCTAGGGTTTGCCAGGTTGGACTCTCAAAATTGCAGAAGAACTGAAAGGAGGGAAACCACTGCTTTGTTTGCCCCTGTTGTTGTGCCTGTGAATCTTCTTAAGAGGCGCCAAACTAGGATTACCCCTCCTTATTCATAACGATCCATTTGCATAACAGCTCACCATTCAAGCCCTATCAATACCTAGGAAGGATTTATGCAGCTGCCTGGGATATCTTTTCCTGGTACACAAACTAAACAATGGAAGTGGAAACCATCCCAGGGGCCTAGCATTGTTTCAGACGACTTGCATAATTAACCGCTGGACTAATTGTTCACACTAGAACGCTTATTTTCCTTCCTTTAGTTTAACTCTTAAGTCTGGCAGGGATTGTCTGGGGCATCCAACCCCTTCACCCACAGGCCAGGACAGCAGGTCTGAAGTTCAACAGAGGAGCCGGCTTCTGGTTGCATCAGGTCTCCTGGGAGGGAAGTTGAGGCAGGGGACCAGGAAGGACAACTGGTGAAAGATGCCTTCTGACATCACCATGCGCACCTCATCACGGCGGGCTTTGATGGATTCTGTTCGGTAGAGGTTTTCACAGTGTCAAGTTTCCACACCAACCCACGCTGGGGCTGCAGTGTCTCCTTAAACATCAGAACAGCCCTTCAAGGACATTTTTTATTAGCTTTAGTGACGGAAAATCAATAGCTCCTCTTCTAAACACAATGGAATTTCTGTGCGTCCAGAGTGGAAAAATGAGCCTGACCTAGAATTCAATGAAGGTTAGTAGGTCATCTCCCACCCTTGCTCTAATCTTCGTTTGCTGAATAAAATATCAAGCGGTTGGGTTTGCAGTCTCTTAAGTCGGTGTTTCTCAGCTGTGGTCTCTTGAAGATGGGTGGACTTCACCTCCTGGAATTCCCCAGCCAGCTTAGCTCATGCAAAGTCCACCCGTCTCCAAGGGGCCAAGATTGAGAAATGCTACCCTAAGCCCTGAGCAAATGTTCCCTCATCAGATGCCTCCAAGGTTTGGACAGCTTTTGGAATCCTAGGATCAGGGCTGGCTGGGGATTCTGGGGTTTGGTGTCTAAAACATCTGTGGACATTAGGTTAGGAAAGATAGCTCCAGTCCAGGTATGAGATGATGAGGATAATGTTATCCGTTTAGTTATGTCCGAGTCTTGGCGATTCGTTGGGCCTGGTGTCTCCACATCTTAGTAGTGATCTTGCACTACTTCTTTGAGTTGTTCTATGCTTGGGCTGATGCCAGCTTTGATGGTCTCCAGCCGTTGTGTTCTTTGGCAGCCAGGTTTCCTTTTACCCCTAACACTTCCAAGTTGGAGAAGGCCACCATAAACCATAACATTCAAGCCACGGTGGCTGTTATCAGATCATGTTCAGGGATCCTTGGTTGTGAGAAAAATCAGCCATCTCCCAGGGGAGACCACCTTGCCAGTCGAAAGTCTCTGGAACCTGCAGAGACACAGCTGTCTCTCCTTGATCCAGATGACTTAGCTTCCTTCTGGAAGTCCTATTTCAGGGAACACAGATGGTCCGTTTCAACACAAAGCCGAATCGGCAAAAGGGAAAGGCTGGGGTATTTTTAAAGGGGGAGGGGGAGAAACTGAAAACCTTGAAGTGAAGCAACCTCCTTTCCGTTTAAGAAACAGATTGATTTAACATCAGATGAGCTGCACATCTATTTCAATGCTTGAGCAGGTTGCAGACGTGCATAAATAATTTTGGGGTTTGGGGCTTTGTGCTGTGACATCTTTTCAGCAGGAGTTTCACCCTCCTAAGAAATACAGGAACCATTTAAAGGGATTAACCGACCTTGCTGCCTTGCAGTTGGATCGCCCATCCAAGGAATAACCAGGCCTGACCCAGCGTAGCTTCTGAGCCAGGCAAGGCCAACTAGACATCAAACATCAATTCAATAAAATAAAATGAGTAATTCAGAACTAAATAAGCCAGTAGGATTATTCCAAATGTGTTTATTTCTTCCGTGGAATTAAACATCGTATTTGACCTTTTTCCCTTCCCCATGTCATACAAGTTTGTAGAGCCTTCTTGTGAAAGCTGGGAGTTTTTTTGGACTTGAGCGTTGACTTCTCTTTCGGAATTGATTCCTTTCGTTGGGAAGACCTGGGTCTCCACGAGGGGCTAGCTAGGAGAAGACGCCGATGAATTGGTCCCTGCCAGATGCTAGTCAAACTCCTGCTGGGTAGTCCTAGAAAGGACCCAGAACTGAACAAAAACACTTCTACAAGGCAGAACGACTCTCGTAGGTTAGATTAAAGGGAGGAAGGGGGCCTCGGCACACGCTTGGCTGAACCCGTGTTCCTCCGGAGTCTCAACACGGTTTTGTAATTAAATGAAAAACCAAGGTGGGTGTTAACCTCAGCTGTGGTGGTCATCCTCCTTGACCCGATGGAAATAAAGAAAGCTTGCTTAGATGCGGTTGGGAAGGAGCAGCAGCAGCAGCAGCAGAGAGAAATACAGCTTCAAGGTAATGCAAATTTGTTCTTGGTTGCTGCATTTCCTGGGCATCCGGATGATGTATTTTCCTGTTTTATTGGTCTTTGTTGCAATAAATAAACCCAGGAGGTCAAATATATTCCAGGGCCTATAAATATGGATTGGAGTGAAGAAAGATGCTTTCCAAAATCCACTGTCCTTGTGGAGAAAATTTATGAGGATCACAATTTCTGGAGCTGGTTTCATGTGGTCACAAGCATAGGCTATGCTAAGGAGTGGCAGCTGGCGGAAGAAGGATGGAAAGCCCGGCCAGGTGACTCACTGGATACCTTAGGCTGAACAAGTTGTGATTTGCAAACCGGGTTCCTTTGCTTGAGACAAAGGATCCCTCGTAACACGGGAAGATCTTGGATGGGACTTCCTTGACGAAAAGATCTTTGCCTGGAAGACTGATCTTCTGGAGACGTATTGAGGACAAGTGGTGGGTGGTTCCACAGAAAGGTTGGCATGGAAGAAGAGCTCGCAAGTGCCCAATATAGCGTGGTCATGGTAGGCATGGCCAGTATCTAACAAAGTTAATGCATGGCAACTGAATAGAATAACAGAGTTGGAAGGGACTTTGGAGGCCTTTGGTCCAACCCGCTGCTCGAGTATATACCAATTGTATACCATTTCAGATAAATGGTTATCCGATCTCTTCTTAAAAACTTCCAGAACAATTAACCAGTGGAACGACTTGCCTTCAGAGGTTGTGGGTTCTTCACCACTGCAGGTTTTAAAGAAGACATTGGACAGCCATTTGTCTGAAATGGTCTAGGGTCTCCTGCTTGAGCAGTGGGTTGGACTAGAAGACCTCCAAGGTCCCTTCCGGCTCTATTCCAATTGATTGAGTCATGTGGGTGAGCCAACCTTTGTCATCCCTACAGTTGTTTGCCAGAGGTCTCTGGGATGAAGACCATTGGTGTTGGGGCCGAGGATCTTCTCCTATTAATTCTGCGTCCTGTTGCTTATAAATGTGGCTTTGGCAAATTTGTGGAGGGACTTTTCCATAAAATTGTTTAATTCTCTTCGAACACTGTCTCAGCCAATGGCTCTTTTGAGTTATTTGGTGGGGAATTCTATAAATTAAACAAATGGCTGATAGATAAATTTTCTCCATGCATAGATAAATCCCTGCCAGATTTAGATTCTAGCTAGGCATTTGTAATTGTGTGCATATATCTGTTTACAGAATAAGGCAAACCAATCATTTATTTTGGCTGTGCGTGCGTGTGAATATATGCCGGGGGAAGGAATTGTCTTTGAAGAGACAGATCCAGAAATGCCATTGGTGTCTAACTGCTTTTTTGTGGTTTATTTTGTTTCCAGAAGCAATTAATGAATTAGCCAATTACTCATGTCAATTAATTGGTGCTTTCAGCCCTGATCCAGATGTCTGTCTGTTGGAGGCACCAAAAGTCCACTCTTGGAAGTGCAGGTGGAAATGGATGTTTTTCACATGCGTTGTGTAATTAATGTGGAGAGAGTGTCGGTGGGTTGTGTTGTTCCTCTCTTCACACAGCTGCAGGAACAGTGGTGGCCTTGCTTGCCTTTGGGGACTTGAGTTTTCAGCTGGCAAACACTGGCCCTCATGTTTATCCTGCCCGCTTTTTGTTGGTGCAAGTGTCGAAGTTGCATCCACACCTCGTGCTTGACTTCTGTCTCATTTGTGCTGGTGTTGTGGGATGCCAACTGGGGAGAATCAATGAACCAAGTTGAAGGAAACCATCATATTGCCTTGGCTATCAGAAGCTCTCTACAACTTCTGTTAAACTCTCATAGAGTAGAGATGAGAAGCATAAAACAGCTGACAGCCATATATTATTCTTCAGAGGAAGAAGGTCCATTTTTCTTTCTGGTGTTGTCTCAGCCGGGTTGTCGGAAATGTGAGACAACTGTTCTGCTTTTAATTGTTGCTTTGAAGGATCTTTAGAGGTGAAGCGTCGTCCCTAAAGTTTAGCTGGTTTTCTCTGCCCTTGTCTGGCCTGGAGAGGTTTGATTCCTCTGGGTGTTTTAGGGAGTCCATCCTGGTGATCTTGGCAAGTTCCGAAAGAAAACCTCAAGAAAAAGATCTTGCAGACAAATCCTGAAATGCAGAGCCCATGTAGGGATAAAAGATAGATCACCCGGTCTCTTCTGATCCAGGTACAACACCTATTCCTCCGTCTAGATCACGAGAGGGTCAGGGAGGGCTCCACTTTTTAAAATGTTTCTTTTTTGATTTTTATAGCCACACATCATCACAATGTGACTCCGGGGTCCACTTCGACATGCTAGCTTTCTACCTTTGGGGATTAAGAGCACGTCTGTCTGGTGAGCCTGATGCCTCTGCCTGCATGTGATGTCTGAATGGGGCAGCTTAGATCAGTTTTCGGCTTTTGCTGAGCACCTGGCCCAAGGGCTCAGAGCTTCAGGATTGGCCCTACAAAGCCTTCCTTCCTTCCTTCCTTCCTTCCTTCCTTCCTTCCTTCCTTCCCTCCCTCTTTTCCTTTCTTTTCTGGAAGAAACACACTTGAACAGGGCGAGAGTGACAGCGGCAGAGGTGCGCTGGTATTAATTAACTTATCCTGCCAAGAGCATCTATTGATTTGTTTTTACAGAACTGTGATGAGCCTGATTAAGATTCCAGGGGGGGAGCCCAGCGACCTGGCCCTCCCTCCGAAGGGAAGAGGCAAGCCGCCCATCGCGGAGAGAGGAGCTGAAGGCAGGGCTGCCTTCTCTGCTTGAAAGGGAAGGACTCGTTTTGTGAGCTGATGGATTTCTTGTTTGTACATCGCTGACAGCACCGGGGAGTGTTTGTTTGTCAGCCTTTTTAATTTGCACCCTTCCCCCCCAACCTGCTTTGTAGAACAATGAGTAGCAAACTTTTTATTTTTCCATCCATCCAGCCTCCTCCTCCTCCTCCTTCTTTCCCCCGTCATACTTCCCCCCTCTTCTCTTCCTCCCCCTCCCCCTCCCCTTCCTGCTTCCATCCTCCTCCTCC
>JANHFL010002094.1:261634-275236 GCA_032468155.1 Oxyrhabdium leporinum | reverse complement strand
CCCCCCTCCCTCCCTCTATCCTCCTCCTCCATTTTTGCTCCCACTCCAGCTGGCACAGAAAAGGGTTTCCATTTTCCTAACTGGAAAGCTGTGGCGTTCCTGGCATAGGGCTGGTCAGGCAGAGATGGGGAGCAGAGAGAAAATGACCAGGTGTGGATTTAGTTTTTTTTGCAGCCTCTCCTTGCCTCCTGGGCTGCTGCAGGGAGCCTCCGTGGTTAACCCCCCAAAAGACCCCAGGTTGTGTGCTATCGAGGGCGAGAGAGAGAGAGAGAGAGTGAGTCTGGGTCCTGCAGAAACACCACCATAAACTTGTGTATTGTAAAGCAACACCACCTATATTTGTGCATACGCCGCTTCTACTTGGAGAGAAATTTACGGGCGAACATTTAGTGGTTTCTCTCGGCATCCCAAATGCTTCCGCCGGGTTGTTTTAAGGTGCCTGTAATTATGTGGTCTCCTCCTGCCTTTCTTTGAAATTATCTCTCTGCCTCGGCAGCGGAGAGCAGCCGCCGCTATTAATAAAAACAATGCTCTGTCTTGGGCCAACTATTTTTGTCCAAGAGTTTGTTTCCCGTCCTCCGTGTCAGAAAGCGGAGAGGAAAGCGACCTGGGCTCTGGTCCCACGGAGAGTTGGGTGGCTGCCTTTGATGGACGCTAGGAGAACCTCTGGAGATCTTCTCCGCTGAAGTCAAAGGACGGGGAGGGAGCCCGGGGAAGGTGGACGCAGCCTCTCAGTTGTAGCCCGGATAAATCCAAGCAGTCCTCAGTTTTACGACCACAGTTGGGAGCAGGATTTCCCTTGTTGAGCAAGGTTAAATATTCAATGAGCCTCCCCCCGGTTTTGCGACATTTTGCCATGGTTGTTAAACGGATCAGTGCAGTTTTTAAATGAATGGTGGGGTTGCTAAGAACATCTGGCTTTAGGCAGGAGCCTAGGAATTGATTCCACTGTCATGTTTTGGCCCCTCCTGGCCTCTGAGGTTCACACCCAGGTTGGGTAGCTTCTTCCGGACAGAGGATTGAGCTGCGCCTGAGAACCAGGCGCCAGGACTGTTTTCCAAAGAGTAGGGCTGATGAATGGGGCACCCCAGCAAACAATCCTCCTCCTTTTGCAATGCACAACATTGGGAGAGATGCATCTGGGGTGGTGAGACAGAAGAAGGTCCTCCCAGCCCTTCCCCAAAATCGGCTGAACGGGTGCTGGGGATCAGTGGGAAGATCCAATGGCAGCCAGGTGGCCTTACCTTGAGCACCTTTTGGTCCTGCATGTCTTCTCATCTAATTAAGGAGAAACTTCCTAACAGTGAGGACAATTCACCAGTGGAACAGAAGTTGCCTTCAGAAGTTGTGGGTGCTCCAACAACGGAATTTTTAAGAAGAGGCTGGACGTCTCAAATTGTGTAGGGTCTCCTGCTTGAGCAGGGGGCTGGACTGCAAGACCCCCAAGGTCCCTTCCAGCTCTATCCTGATTGAAATGTGAAGGCGTGATCCAAGGAGCAAACATTTCTGGCTTTTCCTCCCCGTGCCTGATTGGATCCCACTTCAAGTCTTCTCTTTCCTAGAGAAATGGTACTCTCCAAGGCCTGCTTGACTGATGCTCCTCTTCTGAAGAAGAACCTGAGAAAAAGGCATAACCAACGAATCTAACGGCTCCTCTGGAAGCCATTGACTCCCCATCCAGAGCTATGCGGGTCTGATGGATTTCTCTCCTTGGAGAGCCCTCCAGGACGAGGGGTTGTGTTCAGGCAGACGATGGGCCCTTCAGTCTTGCAAGAGGTCTGGGTGGACGGCAGGGGCCTCGAGGGTCCTCATTGCCCCATTGAGACAAACCGTCTCGATTTCAAGATCCCAAGATCCGGGACAGAGTTGTAAGCAAAGGGTTTTGCGCCTCGGCGAAGGTCCCTCCTCTGTAGAAGAGAATTTGTGATCGATGATCTCGGATAGCTTGCGTTTGAAATATGGTTCTGGGA
The DNA here is from genome assembly GCA_032468155.1 of Oxyrhabdium leporinum. Lineage (NCBI taxonomy): Eukaryota > Metazoa > Chordata > Lepidosauria > Squamata > Cyclocoridae > Oxyrhabdium > Oxyrhabdium leporinum. The sequence goes on along the minus strand of JANHFL010002094.1, from coordinate 273,266 downwards.
AGCAACTAAAACAGGCGAAATCAATCAGGAGCCTCTGAAATATGCATCTCCTGCTTGAAAGACACCTGAAGGTCATTCTCAGATGTTCAGAGATGGAATATTCCTCCTTTTCTTTCTTTCTTCCCTGTTTTTTGGCCCCTTCAATTGTGGGTCGTTCCCCCACCTCAAATCCTAGAATTAGAAGAGATGCAGAGGCCAGACAGATCTTCTCCATTCAGAAATTCAGATGAACATAGAATAACAGAGTTGGAAGGGACCTTGGAGGTCTTCTAGTCCAGCCCCCTGCTCAAATAGGAGACCCTATACCAGTTCAGACAAACGTCTGTCCAATCTCTTCTTAAAAACCTCTAGTGATGGGGCATTCACAACTTCTGGAGGCAAATCATTCCATAGATTAATTATTCTTGCTGTGAGGAACTTCTTAGTTCTAGGTTACTTCTCTCCTTGATTAGTTCCCATCCTTGCTTCTTGTCCTTCTCTCTGGTGATTGGAGCGCAGAACATAGAATAATAGGAGTGGAAGGGACTTTTGGAGGTCTTCTAGTCCAACCCACTGCTCGAGTATATACCATTTCAGACAAGTGGCTGTCCAGTCTCTTCTTGAAGGCCTCCAGCGATGGGGCACTCACAACTTCTGAAGGCATCAGCTCAGGCTAAAACCAATCTCTGTTGCAAATCTGTTGGGAACAGACGAGTTTGACGTACAGGGCTGGGACAACAACCATTCTGACTTCCCTCCCTGCAGGCTTGAGGATCTTGTGAAATCCGTCAAGAGATCCCTCCCTGATCCAGGAGGGCTTTTTCCAGAGTATCCCTTTGATTTAGTCTTCTGGAGGGGTAGAAACTCCTCGCCCCAATTTCCTAAAATAGGGAGTACTAGAGGAAAAATAGAGGACCCCAGCAGGAAAGGGAATTATGGGCTTTTTTTTTTTGGCTGGCTAGCCAAGAGCTCCCCTGCTTCTAGGGCTCCCCCAAAACTCGTAGCTTCAGTGGGGGAAGAGAGTCCAATTCTTTTGGCACAGATTGAGTCCTTGTGCCCGCTGTGGGAGCGAGGGGCCCTTGTGCCGTGCAGGAAAAAACGCATATAAAATATTCTAATTGTCAGTTCTAAGATTCCCGCTTCCTCCCCGGAGGGTGTCCGGGGACTTGAGATCATTACAAGCCTCTGCAGTTTTTGCCAAACGGTTTGCGAGTGACTTAATCAGGGATGCGGCGGTTGCTGGACGGCCCCGTTTTAATTTTCCGGCACTGATTAAGTTTCCTTAGCTAATACGGGTTGCTTTTCCAATTCCATTAAACGAGAATCCCCTACCGCTACGGGGGGATACCAGAGGGCTGTTTGGTGGGCTACGGTAATATATATTTCTTTTTCTTCAATTGAGACCAACTCTCATGTCACCTACCTGAGCTGCACTAAATGAAATCAATGGAAGCTTAAATTAAAATTACTAGGGGCTGGCACTGCTTGATCGCTCCATCTGTGTTTTTTTATCTTTCATTGTTTGCCACGAGGCTGAGAAGATATTCGTATTTAATGCATTAATTACGGCGGTCAGATCTTCTTCTCGAATTCTGTTTCTTGCAAGTGGGTCTCGGGGGGCCTGCATTTTCTGCTGGTGGGAACAGAGAAACATTTGCAGAGCGAGTTCCCGTGCTGGGAATGGAGAGGTTGGGGTGACGCTAGTGGCCTTCGGGGATGGTGGTTTTTTTTGTGGGCTGAGTGGCTTGTTGGAGACCCCGTTAGCCTCTGCTCTGGGTCTGAACCAGGAGAGTCCAACCTTGGCAACTTTAAGGCTAGTGGACTTCAACTCCCAGAATTCCCCAGCCATCCCTGAGGACTGATCATAAGACCCTTCATCCAGCACTGTCCTAACTTCGAATAACCGTTGAATGAATAGTCGTAACTCAAGGACGACCTCCATAAAATGGCTCCTCCTTTCCGAGCCAAGAAGGTTCAAGGCCAGCTTTCTCATCAAAAGGTTTGATTTTTGTAACAATGTACAGGTTGACCTTGACTTATGACCACAGCTTGGGCTGTGGCAAATGGTGTAGGGTCTGCTTAAGCAGGGGGTTGGACTAGATGACCTATAAGGTCCCTTCCCAGTCTGTTCATCTGTATCTAAAGCATGGAGGACGTTTCCTGATGGAAAAAATGGCATTTTGTGCGAAAATGCAGCACCAGGATGATTAAACGGGGCTCAACGGACAGTGACAGTGGTGGGATAGGTTTGCTGCCGGTGGAAAAGCACATTTTTATTATTAAAACGCCCTGGCGCTCTCACCTGTAATTAACTTTCGAACACTTCGCATTCTTCAGATGTGCTTAGATATTCATTTTTCTCTCTCTTCATTCCCCCCCCCCTTTTTAAATTTAAACAGGAGGAATACTGCTGCATTGTAGGATCTTAAAATAGCAATGCGCGTTTCCATAAAAACGATATCCTGCTTTGAATGTGCTCATATCCCCATTTAAGCATACTAAGCTGGGCTTTCTTTATTCCTTCCCTTAATCAAATATTTGAAAAACGTCTAAGACAAAAGGAGAGGGGGAAGGCATTTTCCACAGACGGTTTTTAATGAACTGTTTCATTAAACAGGAGAGCCTGTTTCTGCATGCCGAAGGAAGTCTTCAAAACTTCCTTGCTGTTTTAGGGAAGGGGGTTGCCTAAGAGAAACTCCTAAGGCCCCTCTGGATGCCCAAAATAATTTGAGATCGCCATCTTAATCTGTGGAGTGACCCAAGCTGTTCATGGGATGGTCAGTCCATTTCTTGTGCGCCTGTTTAAACTGGATCCAGGGTGAGTCTAAGAGCTATTTTAATTTATCGGCTGCGCTAAAAAATGCAGTGCTTATTTGATATATGACAAAAAGACACTACGGTGCACCTCAACGTACGACCACAATGGAGCCCGAAATTGATGTTGCTAAGTGAGAAATCGGTTAAGTCAGTTTTCTGCCCCATTTTACGACTTTTCTTCTTACCACATTTAATAAGTGAATCACCGCAGTTATTGAAGTTAGGAACACGGTTCTTAAGTGAACCTGGTTTCCCCTGTTGACTTTGCTCGTCAGAAGGTTGCAAAAGGGGGATCACGTCTCTCTCTCTCTCTCACACACTCACACACACACTGCGGCCATCGTAAATGTGAGTCAGTTGTCAGGCATTCAAGTTGTAAATCACGTGCAAGAGTCGTAAGTATGAAAAATATGACTTTTTTCAGGGCCGTTGTGATTTTGAACGATCATTAAATGAACTGTTGTAAGTCGAGGAGTACCTGGGTTTGATCCTGGGGAGAAAAGTGGGTTCTTTTTTTCTCCTGAGTGGGGCACAACTTGAATGGTGCCCACACTGCCTGAGCAACCAAAATGGTGGGGAGTCAAAGGAAGGAGTTTTAAAAACTCAAGTTTGCCATTTCCCAACCGATAAGAAAAGTATAATTAGGCCTAGGCCGCCTTTGGGTGATTAAGACCATTATCAGCATCCCATTATCCACCACAATTGTTGCCCACCCTGGCTGAGGAGGGTGGGAGTGATAGAATAAAGAACAGAGTTGGAAGGGACCTTGGAGGTCTTCTAGTCCAACCCTGACTATAGCCTTTCAAACGAACAGTCTCTTCTTAAAAACTTCCAGCGTTGGAGCATTCACAACTAATGGGGGCACGGTGTTCCGCTGGTTAATTGCCAGGGAATTCCTCCTTAGTTCCAGGTTGTTTCTCTCCTTGATGAGTTTCCATCCGTTGCTTCTCCTGCTTTCAGGTGGCCCAACGGATCTTGTGAGTTGGGCAAAACTGAAATAAACAGAAGTGCGCCCATGGCATCCTTTCCCTTACCACAAAATGTCCTTGAACACGTCTAAAATCGCCTGGGGAAAACCTGGCAGCTTGGCATTTTCTTCTAAAGCCATCCGCCAGCTCATTCCCGGCCCCTGGCATTTCTCTGTATCAGCCGATTCCCTGCGGCCCCGCTATCCTCCCATCCAATCTCTGCTTTGGGTTTGGCGGTTTTCCCGCACCAACAAAGCCGTGATTGGAAAAGCCGGCTGCGGCTCCCGGTCTCGGCCGCCCGCCGTGCCCGAAGGAAGATGGCAATTTTGCGGGAATGTTTCTGGGCTCCGCAGATGCGGCTCCGATGCCCCTCGGGGAGAGGAGAAAAGCTGTCTCATCCTTGTTCTTCCCTTCCAGCTGTCTCCTTCTCCTGTCTCTAGTTAAAGGATTTGGGGGAGCAGAGCTGGGATTTGGGGAGCGCTGCCTGTCGGACAGCTTGGCACATCTTTATTTATGAAGTTTTGCGTTTCGACTAACTTGCTCCTTCCTCGAGAAAAATCTTCCGCAGGCCTTGAAGGATACAGGTTGTTCTCCACTTAGCAACAGTTCACTTAGAGACCGTTCAAAGTTACAACAGTGCTGAAAGAAGGGACTCTCAACCGTGTTTCACACTTACGACCATTGGGTCACGTCATCAATATCAGATGCTGGGCAACTGGCCTGTCTTTGTGACGGTTGCGGTGTCCCAGGGTCATGTGATCAACTTTTGAAACCTTCTGACAAGGAAAGTCAATGGGAAATCCAGATTCATTTAAGTGCAGTGTTACCAACTGAGCAACTGCAGTGATTCACTTACCAACTGTGTCAAGGAAGGTCATAACGTGGGGCAAAATTCATTTAACAACCGTTTGGTTTAGCAACAGAAATTTGGGGCTCAATTGTGGTCTTAAGTCAAAGACTACCTTGAGGTAGAGAACCCAACCCACATTGTCCATTGATAGATTCTTCCACCCTGTAGAAGTGGCGCAGTGTGGTCAGAGTGCAGGATTGCAGGCTAACTCTGCCCACTGCCAGCAGTTCGAGCCTGACCAGCTCAAGGTCGACTCGGCCTTCCCTCCTTCTGCGGTGGGTAAAATGAGGACCCAGATTGTTGTGGGCCATTGTAGCTGCTATCAGGTATCTACGCAGTGATGCATATTGTGTTATTGACGTGGTGGTGTGTAGGGTAGTGCATTTTTTTGTTTTCTAGGTGAGAAGGTGCCTGTTGGATAGGTACCATTTTACAGATAGCGCAAAGAGTAGATGGGTTAAGGCAGTTTTTATCCCTTTTTCTTTCTGCTTCAATGCTGCTTGATTTATGCCACTCAGAAAGAAACTCTTAAAATGTCTTCGGTCAAAAGGAAAGTGGGATCTGTTACTCCCTGCAGACTTTCAGTCAATCGAGGGGAAAAACAAAGCGATTCGATTCACCGGGGATCGGATTTGCAGCTCTCTGTAAACCTCCGTTATAGTGATTTGCTTTGGGTACCACGCAAGGCTTGGTGCATTTCAATTTCTCTTCTCTTTTAAGGGCATCTGAGAGAGATTGTGCTTTTTGTTCCAGATTTTAACGAGAAAGTTTACTTTTCGTTATTTTCTTTTGCTCAAAGGACGGTGGGTGTTTTTTTTTTCTTTTTATGGAACAGCGACCTCTTGTGGTAGATGCTAGTAAAGCGAGCAAGGGGGGTTGATATTAAAGAATAATTTTAATTTTTTGTGAGTTTTGCGGTTCTATTTTTGTGACAGTTCTTTCGGTCTGGCTTGGTCTGACGTCTTCGGTAGCAGTTCCTTCAGCGTCTCCTTTTCTGCCCGTTCAGTAGCTCGACCTGGAACTGGAAAATACAGGTAGCCCTCGAGTTACAACCAAAATTTCGGTTGCTAAGCGAGATGGTTATGAAGTGAGTTCAGCCCCATTCTTGCCAAAGTTGTTAAGTGGATCACTTTGGCTGTTCACTTAGTGATGTGGTTGTTAAGCGTGAATCCGGCTTCTCCGCCGACTTGGCTTGTCAGAAGGTCGCAAAAGGGGGGGATCGCGTGACCCCTCTGGGACGCGGCAACCGTCGTAAATCTGAGCCGGTTGCCAATTTTGATCGCGTGACCACGATGGGGATGCTGCAACTGTCGTTAAGTGTGAAAAATGTTCATAAGTCACTTTTTTCCCCCGTGCCGTGGAAACTTTGAACTGTCACTCAATGAACTTTTGTAAGTCGAGAACTCCCTGTAAATTAATTCAGTGGGTTTGAATTGGGCAGGGATGGACCTCAACTTTCCCAACTGCAGTTGCTTATCGGTGAACATCCCATGGAGCCCTTCTCTCCTTAAAAGTGCTTTATTCTTCTTTTCATCCCTCAGGAATTACTACTACATCACCATCCTGAGGGACCCAGTTTCCCGCTACCTGAGCGAATGGAGGCATGTCCAAAGAGGAGCCACCTGGAAGGCCTCGTTGCACGTCTGCGATGGACGGTCGCCCACTTCCGAGGAACTTCCTAGCTGCTACTCGGGGGACGATTGGTCCGGCTGCTCTCTGCAGGAGTTCATGGACTGTCCCTACAACCTGGCCAACAACCGTCAAGTCCGCATGCTGGCTGACCTGAGCTTGGTGGGCTGCTACAACCTGTCCGTCATGCCGGAAGAGCAACGGAACAAGGTGCTCCTGGACAGCGCCAAGGAGAACCTCAAGCGCATGGCCTTCTTCGGCCTGACGGAATTCCAGCGGAAGACCCAGTACCTCTTTGAGAAGACCTTCAACATGAACTTCATCTCGCCCTTCACCCAGTACAACAGCACCAGGGCCTCCAGCGTTGACATTGAGGACGCCACCCAGCAGCGGATCGAGGCCCTCAATTTTTTAGACATGGACCTCTACGATTATGCAAAAGACCTTTTCCTCCAACGGTACCAGTTCACGAGGCAGAAGGAGCACCAGGAAGCCCGACGGAAACGGCAGGAGCAGCGGAAGGTCTCGCGGGCCAAGCTGGACCACAGCAGAGAGACGGAGGGGCGAAACGCGACTGCGGATTACATTGGGAGCGTGGAACAGTGGCGATAAAGAGGGCGTGGAGAGGAAGGGCACAGAGCCAGGCGCTTCTCCGGGAGAGGTGGGGAGAGGGTTGGAGGCGGCCTTTTGCATTCAGTGTTGTGCTGTAGGTGGGTGAACTTTTTAATCTGTGTTGTCTCGGATCTGTCCCTGTCAAGAAAGACAGAAAGCTCTGGCCTCTTGGGCTGCCTGGCAAGCCATCATTCTCATTCACCATGATGGCTGGGCAGATCCCAAGTGGGAACAGTGAAGGCTGCGCTACAAGGACTGGGATGGGGGGAAGGAGGAGGAGGAGGGTTTCCTGAGATGGGGAACCATTTCTGCATTTTATAAGGTGGCCTGAGATTCTGGTCCTTTTTTTATATTCCATCCAGGTCTTGGAGATCAGAGAACGCCTGGGAAGGGGGTATTAAATTGGGCAGTGGGTAGCTGCAGATCCATTCGCTTATTCCTCTCAGCATCGTCAGTTGGAGAAGCCAACGGTTCCATTTAATACTCTTTAATATTTTTCATTGCAAAAACGCTGTGCCTCTTGGCCGTAGCCCATGGGCTCCCTACTTCTTCCTGCCTCGAAGGAGTCTTCGCTGAGGAGGTGGGACTTCTCTTAAGCTCCACCCCTGACATCCGGCCAGCCCAGGTAGAAGGGGCTGCCTCTGGCCACTAAAGGCATGGCCAGGGGTGGCCAAAGTGAGTCCGAAGACAGGATGGCCTGCCTAGGTCAGCATTGCCACTCACCGTCACATCACGTCTCTCCTTGCTTCTAAAGTCTGCTGCCCTATGGAGGCCCACAGCCTCATTTCGGTGGAAATTCAAGACTTGTCACCCCCCCTCCCCACCTGGAGTGATTTTCAAAACTCCCAAAAGACCCATTTCAGATCCTTTTTAAAAAAGTTTGGCGTTGGCCTCGTCAACATCTTTCGAAAGGCTGCAAACGGCCGCAAAAAAAAACAACACAAAAAAACAACCGGTTGAGTTGAAGCATAGAGGGAAAAAGCTTGAGAAGAAGACGACGACTGTTGATGAGTGTCTGGTGTAAATTGGCTTTTAGCGAAGATAAGATTTGGCCTATAAATATTTAACCACTTTTTTAAAAGAAAAATCTTGACTGCCGCTGCCGTTGATGGAGCTCAAGCTTGTTTTCTTTCAGGGTAGAGAGAACGAGAGAGAAAGCCCCAATGGTTTGCTGAGTGTTGGCACCAGAAAATGCAACCGTAGGCTTCTCTGAGGAGGCTGAATTTTAATGCATTTTTAAAAGTATACGGGAATATTTGAACATTTTTAGGAAAGAGAGATGGCCTCCCATGCCCTCCGTCCATTTTAATAATAATTCTTGCAACGTGTGTATTCTTTTAGAAGGGGAGAGGGGACTGGCAAAGCTTTTATCTTGGAAAAATTCTCTCTCTTTTGGGGGGGAATTATTATGGCAGAAGCCGTTTCCCAATAGAAGCAGCCTTCTTCATCAGAGGGGGCAACTCTAGCATTCGTTTTGCTTTTCAAACACTTTTTATGACCCAGCGTGACATTTGAGCACTTGGGAGGATGGCTTCCTGTTATCATCAGATTTGGAAAAAAATAATCATGCGATATTGTTTGTACTCGGGACCAGTTCAGTAAGGCAGTTATGAACCTGGCTTGCAAGGAAAGGCTTGCATAGAAAGGGGCTGCTTTCCTCAGGATCGGACTTACAAGGTCTTGAGGAACTGTCCTCTGCTCTTGTAGCTACTATCGAGGGTGCTTCTTCTGATTTAGGTTGCGAAATCTGGGGAGGGAAGGAGAGGAGAGAGTTGGGTCTTCTTGCTGCTATGGCAGAGGTCTCCAGCGTTGGCAACTTTATCACTTGTGGACTCCAGCTCCCAGAAACTAGTGGTCATCTTGAGTTATGGACTCATCTGTCTTGATGCAATGGGTTCTCCGTCCCCCCCAGAGCTCCCTTCCTTGGCTCTGCCGTTGTGTCCTTCAAGGCAGTGGGTTATAGGATTGGATGGAGGATCCCAGAGCCACAGACATTTGAGAGCTGGCTTTCTTTCCCTTCATCCGTGGTCTCTTTCTGAGAAACGGCCCTTCCTGTCCCTTGTGTGCAATGTCCGTTTGGTGTTTGCACCGATGGAAATCAGCGTACAATTCTCAAGGCAGGAATCCCAAGTCTACGGCAGGGATATCCAACCTTGTGGACTTCGACTCCCAGAATTCCCCAGCCAGCATGGATGGCTGGGGGGAAACTGGGAGTCAAAGTCCACAGGTCTTAAAGTTGCCAAGGTTGGACATCCCTAGCCTACAGCATTGGCTCCCCATTGAATGGTGGGTGTCTAGCAGTAGCTGCAGCGTTCCAGATATTTTGGAAGGGGTCTGGCAACCGTTGAGGGCTTTTGTTCTTTGGTCCCTTCAAGAAAGGCTCCACTTTGGTGTTTCTTTCTCTATCTCTCTTCCCGATCCTCGAAAATAACCGAGAAAGTGGAGAACCAGGCAACTGGATGCACTGGGACAGCGTGAATCTCTATGCAAAAACTCTTGTGAAGACTGCAATGATAAATAGCTCTGTGTTTTTGAAGCTTTTCTATCCCGATGATGGTTCATTTCAGTTTTATGTATGAGTTAACGTAACTTTCCTTCTCGACTCTGGGGAAGTGGAGACCCTCGGAGAACGTTTCCTTGTTTCGGGCATATTGAATATTAACCAACCTCCTGCCTTTTTTGGGGAACGCTTAAGTCTTTTAAAATTTGGGACACTACATTATAAGAAGCCTTGATTCAGAACACATAATTTGGAGGTCGGTTTGGCGGGCCAACTGGCCTGGCCCGCCTGCTCCTTTCAGACGTGCTGCGACTGAAGTCCACAGAATTCTGTCCTGTTCGGCAGATCTGGAGGTCACAAAGTTAGCAAGGAACCAGTGTAGAATTTGGGGCCAAGTTAATCTGGAGTTTCTTGCAACAGGGATTCCTGTAGGGCAGCGACATCTTTTAAGATAGCAGGACTTCAATTCCCAGAATCCCCCAGCCAGCATATTTTAAAAGTTGTGAAAATTAAGAAACGCTGCTTCAGAATCCTAAAACAATAATTCAAGAGGAGTGGGGTGGGGAACATCTTAGCAAAATGCCCCCCCCCCAAAAAAAGAAAAGAAAGGGGGGTGGGGGTGTTGCATAGTGTTTTTAAGCTAAAACAACAAAATGCTGTTGTAGCATCTAGCGCTGATTCGAACGGGGAGAGACGCTAGGCTCTCGACAAAGAAGTTGGCCCAATTCTGTGCCCTTGAAGAGCTCTTTATCAAGAGATGCAATTTTGTCCTTACGCTGTGGTGTGCATGGTTTACAGCAGCGACAACAACAACAACAAAAAACCCCTTTCTTTGTGTATACTGTTTGTTGTATATAGGGGTTGGTATGCCTATGATTTTTGCCATAACCATACAAATTATTCTGGTTTCCGGTATAGGCCGCTGTGTTACTGTATAGGTTTACATCTGGCGAAGGTGGGAAGGGAGGGAGGGGTTTAGCCAAATTCAACTGACTCAGATGGCGTCATTTATCAATAGAGTTGATAAAATAAACTTGAATTACTGTCTTCGACTGTGGGTTGGTTATTTAAATTGCTCTGGGTGGATCTGTCGCAGAACAGATAGCCTCTTTGCTGTCGTCCTCATAGCAAACCCAGCTGGTTAACAAAACGTGAATCGTTGCGGCCGAGATTGAGAAGCTAGAACAAACCATCACAATCGAGAGTTTCTGGTGTGTGTAAAAACAGCACAGCCCCCTGTGGTCCAAATCAGGTGTCTCAAAACGTGGCAACTTTAAGACTGGTGGGCTTCAGCTCCCAGAATTCCCCTGCACAACATATCATCGCTCAACTATCCCAGTAATTTTAGGAACCTGGAATGCCCCCAAGAGGGTAAGGAAAGCTGACAATAGCCAGGATAATCCCTGTTGCCTTTTGTCTTTGTGCAGTTGTTGGGGCAGAGGTGAGAGCAACAAATGTCTTTAGCTATGTTTTCTAAAGAAGGCTGGCACTGCTCTGCAAAGTTGTGTTTCATTCCACTCTCTAGCCATCTTTTCACAAGTTCTCATTTGCTCTCTCTGTTTCGATTTTTGTAGGTTTTGAGAATGCAGAGATTTTTATTATAGATTCAATAACTGGGCAATCAAGTTTTAGCATGGAGTATTCAGATGCATTCAGTTTTCTCATCATTGCTCTAAGCTACAACGAGACGATTATAGGTGAGTACACAAGACCACATTATTTGTAGGGTATGTACTTGTGTTTAGCTATTTAAAGGATTAGTTAATTTTTCAGCCATTACTTGTTACAGTGGTCTGAAGGACAGGGTCTTAATAAACGATGCATGATAGCTTGTTTAAACCTGTCTTAACATAATATGAATAGTACAGAGTAATGACCGAAATAGTAAGTCATCTGAATAAATTTTTCCACCATCATTTACTTTATAGGTCTGGTAATCTATTAGTTAATGCCTTAGTTTATTTTTTAAATGATAACAAGTACGTTTAAAATCCGAATATTCTGTCTACAATCAATCAATCAATTTTTATTACAGTCACAGACCAGCAAATAAAATCATGAAAATCATCACCATCATCATAAAAATACATTTTAAGAAGATACTTGGTTGATACCTAGGATGCTGGCAGCAACCCATATCAAACATCAGAGCCAGTTAATGATATTTGTCATACATTTTTAAATGTTCAGTTGACTGCGTTTCATGTTTAATTAATAAAAGTTTATAATAATAATAAAGTAATAATATTTTATTTCAATAAAAATTGAAATATTGCA
>JANHFL010002094.1:235935-248177 GCA_032468155.1 Oxyrhabdium leporinum | reverse complement strand
CGCCCCCCCACGAATGCCACTTGATGAACGAAAGACCTGGTTGCTTCTCCTGAAACTTCACCTCTGCTTCAGCAGGAAGGCCTTAAATGTGAAGTAGAGGGCGGCTGGCCTCATGGTTATCGGAGTCTTCATACCCAGGCCTTCCGTCAACAAATAAGGTTGCAGAAGCCAACAGCAGCTTCCCCCACCCACCCGCAAAGAGCTGCTGCCTTTTCCTTTGGCTTTGGTGGCATCACGGCTTCCCCACCCAATTATTTTTTTTGCCCAGCTCCAATCTGTAGCCGTTCTTCTCTCCCCCCCCCCCAACCTCTCTATTATGGGCTTGGATGTGGTGGGCGAGGGGGAGGGGAGGTATCGGGACACAGGAGCTGTTTCCAGCATGTCTGCAGGGCCCAGGAGGAGCCCTGGCGGTGTGCCATTTGGGTGGGGACCGGGCAGTCTGGAGGCTCCTTGTGGGCGCATGGGCCCCGGGTGGGGCGGGGGGGCTGACTGTCCACCGGGGCGGCCGGCGGAGGCATTTTGCACACAGTGGCACAGAGGGCGGAGGGAGGGGGAGGCGAGCATGAGCCAGCTGGGGAAAGGCGAGCCAATGTGTGCCAGGATGAGATAAATATGGAACAAGGTCCTCTATTGGGTGTCTGCCCAGACATTGGGTTGCAAGGAGAACTGCCATTGGCTGCTTCCTCCTTACCATGTGCAGCTTCGGGTAGGAAGTGCCCTGCTCTCTCTCTCCCTCCCTCCCTCCCTCTCTCTCTCTCTCCTTTTTTGCAATTAAAAAGACTGATAATCAGCCAGTTTCCTGCCGCGTCCGAGATGGAGAGGCTTGTCCAGGGGCTCCTCCAGGCGGGGTCTGGGCGCGCGGAGCTCCCTCCTGGCTGAGCTGCTGTTTCTTCTCCTCCTCCCTGCAGGTCGCTGAAAAGTGCCTTCCTTGAAACTGGCATCGCTACAGCTGCTTCGACCCCCGACTTGGGCTTTCCCTCGGCTGCACTCCGAAGGGGATCGCGAGCGCCCACGACCCACAGCCGCCTGCGAGCCCTTCCGCCTGCCCCCTCCTGTGGAAAGAAGCCCCCCTCCCTGGCTGCTCGGTGTGCGTGGGGCATCTCGGCCAGCAGTTCAACCGCCCTCCCGTGTCTTTCCCCCCACCTTTCTCCATTTGGTTGGCTCGGTCATCTTCCTGCCCCCTTCTTCTTCCCAGCTATGTAACAGACTCGATCCTGTACAAACAAGAAACCAAGAAGAAGAAGAAGAAGAAAAACGCAAGACAACCCGAAGGAAATAGAAAAAAAAGAAGAAGAAACATTTCTTCCGCCGGCCGGTGGTATTAACGCTTGCAGCTTTTGTAAATGTTTCAGGTGCAGGATGAAAGGATAGAAACTTGCTAAAGGTTTCTTTTCTGCCAAGAAACAAAAAACATTCCTCAGCCTGTAACGTTGCAGCCGTGTTTTCTTGGACCTTTTCTGTGAGGATAGTTGAAACTCATAACTGGAGAGCACAGAAACCTGTGAGGACCCAGTAATAGAGGAATGCAAGTTGTTTTGAAATAATTTTGGCAGTGGCACAAAACATTACATATATATATACATAAATATATATATATATATATACATATACATATATACATATATATAAAACATATATAAATATATAACATTTCTATTTTAACTTTGACAATTGCACTTTTAGGAGCTGGCCTCTAATTTGATTTTTTTAGTTAATTCTGATGAGATTTCTATTTTATGATTGGCTAAAAGTTTAACCTTTTCTTTTCGACAAGCATAATTTGAGTTCGATGAAACCTAAGTGCTGACGAATAGAAATTTTACCAAAGCAACAAAGTTATTTCTTCACATTTTTAACTTGAATTTCCTTTTGATAAAGAAATCCCCCCCCCGACACACATACACACACACACACACACACACACTTTCCCCTTTCTTCAAAAGAAATCATTAGTATTCACCCGAGGAACGCTGTGTTCCCCTTTTCCTCTCCTTTTTACCCCCTTTTGGGGGCAGTTTTTAAAATATGGCGCTGAACGTTTCCTTGGTTCGTGACACGAAATGGCTGACGCTAGAAGTCTGTCGGGAGTTCCAGCGAGGGACCTGCTCTCGTTCTGACACCGAGTGCAAGTTTGCCCACCCTTCCCGGAGCTGCCACGTGGAAAACGGACGCGTGATCGCCTGCTTTGATTCCCTGAAGGTAAGGATGGGCTAGCGCACCTCTTTGACTGAGGTGCTCTGGAAATCAGATTTCTTTTTTAAAAAAAAATATATTTTATTTTAAATATACCTTTCCTGGTGCACATTCGGTGGTTTTTCCCAACTTCGGAAGCTCAGAGGTGAACAATGTGGGTTGTGTATCCGTGCAAATCAGTTTTTATTCTCGAGAAGGACAAGAAAGGAGCAAAGGGCTTGGACCAAATATGCAAATATGAAGGGTCCGTAATGAGTCAGCCTGGTCTGGTGGTCAAGCAGCAGGCTAGAAAGCAGGGGACTCTGAGTTCTAATCCCGCTTTAGCCGTGAGAGCCATCTGGGTGACTTTGCGCCAATCACCAGGAGATGGTGGTGAGTTCTAGTCCTGCCTAAGGCATGAAAGCTTGCTTGGGTGACTTTGGGCCAGCCCCTCCCTCTCAGCCCAACCCACCTCACAGGGTTGTTGTGGGGGAAATAGGAGGAGGAAGGTGTGGGATATGTTCGCCGCCTTGAGTTATTTGTAAAAAAAATTAAAAGGCAGGATACAAATCAACGGAGGTTTTTGCATGGCAGCATCTAGTACAGGCTGCCACGGGCATGAAAATAGCAAACATCGTTTCGGCAAAAGGGCTCCTCCTAAATGCCCTTGATTTATCCAGCAACAGACTGATACCAGCGATCCTGGTGATAAGGGAAGTAAAATGTCTGGGCTGAAAAGATTGAAGCAGGCCCGCAATTCCACCTGGAAAGGAAGGAAACGGGCTGGAGGTTGGTTCCTCTTCAGCCACATAACAGCCCTAATACAGGCCCCAATCCCCAGAAAGGGGGCTGCAGGGACCTTGGAATATCAACCATAGCCTTCCTTTGCAGAAAGGAAAGCTAGAGTAGAAGAGTCACCGAGGAGGAAATTGCGTCCCAGCTATTTTATGGGTGACGGTGGCCTTTGCCAGCGGCCTAGACGCCCCTTCGCCTTGTTACTTTGGTACAGCCAATTTTAGCTGGAAACGCAGCTGCTTCTCCTCGCACTTCACCCCAATCCTCCTCCTCAAAAATCTCTGGCAACCGCAGGAAAAAACCAGAGCTTTAGGTTGATAAGCCCAGACGTGGCCTGCTGACTTTCTGGGCTGGCTTCGCTGAACATGGCATCTCCAGGTATTTCTCGACATCTTGATCCAAGAACGCAAAGGGGGAGCGTCACGAGGTTGATCTGTGTAAGATGGCTTCTCGGCTCCCAGAGAGAGCTCGTTTTCTGCAGAAACAGAACGGAGGTGGTCCTCTTTTAGCGACTGCCTCGTTTAGCGATCATTCGCAGCGATGATGGGGAAAGAAAGAAATAACTTTACCGCCCGTCCTTGCGTGTACAACCTTTGCTGGCCTGTAAAGCTAAGGAGAGTTGAAGTCCGACCGTAAGACCAGTTGCGCTTTCACTGAGGGACGGCGTCGCTGATTGGAAGCTCTCCGTTGTCCCAAGGTTTCGTGTCTTGCTGCCCAAGAACCTGGTCAGGTGCTGAGATGCAGGGAGCGTGTTGA
Source organism: Oxyrhabdium leporinum (assembly GCA_032468155.1). Taxonomy (NCBI): domain Eukaryota; kingdom Metazoa; phylum Chordata; class Lepidosauria; order Squamata; family Cyclocoridae; genus Oxyrhabdium; species Oxyrhabdium leporinum. Next base: position 244,454 of record JANHFL010002094.1, on the reverse strand, counting down.
GCTAAAGCGTCACCATGGGCCTTTATGGGAGGGAATAGATGGGCATTAATTGGAAGAAGAGATGTTTCCGGGATGGTGTGGCCATTGATTCGTCTTGCCGCTGTCGTGATGTGTTTGGAAAGTCCTCTGCTTTGCGCTCTCAAGTGGGCATTTCATAGCCGATTCCCCGATCCTTCAGCAAGGTTGGGTCAAATTGCTGCTGCTTCAGGGGGTCTGAATATATTGTCCCCTGTTTTCTTTTGTTCTGCTCTGTCCTTGAAAGCCGTGAGCCTCAGCAACCAAACAAATACCTTGGATTTCAAGAGTAACGTGTTTACGTTGCTTTTCTCTGACATTTGTTCGGTAGCTGAATATTTTGCGTGGCAAATCGGTTTGATTCCTGTATTTGGGACGCAGCCAACACAATGACTGAACTAGGGTGTTGCGGGTTTTTTTTAAAGACCTGATCGTGTTGGGTTTTGGATGTGAAAACAAATTAGCTCAGCTCACGAAGCAGAACCGATCCAGTTCACCTCCAAGAAGACAGCGGGGGGGTTTCTTTTGTCTCCTGTTAGATTTGGGGCTGCTTTGCCTGCTGGCTCTTTCACTCAGGGGCAGAGCTGGGCGTATACTTACAACTTGGTGTAGAGCGCATCCCTTCTATGGATGAGAACATCGGTTGCATTTTCTGGCTAATGAGAAAAGGGGAAGACGAATCCGTGTATCGGAGGGAAAAAGTCGGGGCAATTAGGATGTAACCAGCCATCTCTGTACAGCTCGTGTTACATCGAGCCCAGCCATGCAATTAAAGTAATTGAACCGACAGTAATCCTTAAAAATGCAGGGGAGGAGTTGCAGAGAAGTGCTGGAGACTTCTGTGGGAGCGAGCTGTGACCACAATTATCAAAAGAAGGCAGCCCTTCCTGCTGAAAGGTTTCTAAACCATCCGATTCCTGAAACACTTTCTTTCTTCAAAAAAATAAAATAAAATATTGAGATGCCCTTCTCTAAATCATGGCTGGCTTGTTTCAGTTGTTCTTGGCTGCTGCTCCGTTTCCCCCTCTCCGCGTCGAGCAAGCATTTGTTGATATTTTGCCTTTCGCCCATCATGCAGGTGGGCTCAGGTCCCGCTTCTGCTAGTCCCCTTGGCATTTGGGGTCCAAGATAGGTGGGAAGCTGGTCGTCAACTCCAAAGCTGAGCTGACCTCGGAGTTTTGCTTGCTATGGGTTTATTATTCGGAACCCTGACCCTGTTGCTTACGGCCGTCGTTCGGAAGGAACGCCCCACGTTCAGCGATGGGTGCCACTAAGATCTCTCAGGAGGGAGTGCGGGCGTTGGGATGCTAGCGTCAGCGTTTCCTCCGAGTTCCAATAAATCACTCAGCACTCCGATAAGAATGCATCCAAGTAAGAGTTTATTAAAGAAACCATGTTGGCACATTTGGGAAAAACCTGAATCGGAAGGCCCGGGTTTTTCCCCACCCAAAAGAGAATCAAAGATCCACCTCTTCTTCACCATCATACATCCCGTTCCCCAATCCTGTTCTATACCCATCCTCCTCCTTTCCGTCTTGTCACGCCTCTTCCGGGTGCCGGGCAGGATGGCCTTGGCGCAGTTAGAAAGAACGTCGTTTTGTCCACGGGCCCTTCTAACTGTATGAGAAAATGCCCCCCCCCCCTGCGTAATTCCCGTATGCTTTTTTTGTGGCAGCCTGCAGAGGCCTCACACCCATGGCTTCCAAGGCAGACAGCTGGTTTGAATGGACCTTTGGCTGCGACTGCAAGGATCCTCTTGGGGAACTTGGTACAGGAGAGCCACCCACGTTGGAAATCTCAGGGTTCAGGCTGGTCCTCGCGGTCTGGTCAGAAAAGTCAGAGATGGCATCCGGGAGAATGGAAACTGGGATCGTGCCGCTGAGGCTGCCATCTTGAGGGCCCGCAGACGCTCCTGCCGGCATGTCTTACCACGATCACGGTCCCTTCACTAGGCAGGAACTCTGTGCACTTGGGTTAACCTACTCCAGGAAGGTAGATCTAAGGGATCTGATCGCTAAGTCGGTGCATTCCGGGGTAGCTTCGCTTCTTTCCAGCCCTGCGTATTTCTTCTTCTGCTGGAAGGCTGTTAACGGGGACAAGCGGAAGAGCGGAAAAAACTGCCATGGCGCCGCGCTTGAGGCCACATAAATATTTCAGGAGCTCTCGATAATTTCACACGGCATCCTCATGGCTGGCACGTAGGAAGCGAGCGCCCCTGTTTTTGGTCCGGTCGGGAGCCAGCTCGTGCCGGGGCTGTCGGAAAGGGGGGGGAAACGGTGCCGGTGGCCCTGCGGTTGCTCTCATTTGGCCCGTGTGTCTGCAGCGGCCTGAAAGGTTGGAGAAGTGAGATTTGTGGCTCCTTGTGAGTTGCCTCCCTGAGAAAATTAGGACGTCACGGAGTCGAGAGCAGATTTTCACACATAGGTGAAGCTCCGTTTCTCAAACCTGAGCTTTTGCAAGCATCGGGGAAACCAACGTCGGTCCCCTCCCTCCTTGCAGTAAAATATAGGGAATTTACAGGGTAGAGGCGTTTCTTTCAACCATTTATTAACTGTGGTGTTTTTTTTTATTTAGTTTGCAAAAGGGGTTTTTTTCCCTCTTCGTTTCCTTAAAAGATCATTAATCTAAACACTTCCTGCATTTCATAAGGCCAGGGGGAGAAAGGGAGAAGAGCGAAACCTGTCAGCGGTTGGCCATCCCAAGGCCCTTGGAGCTCTCGCTCACTGGAGTCTGCTAGGCCGGCTGGGAAACTTCCCAAAGGAGAAAAATTCCCTGAACTGTCCTTAAATGCACCAGTGTCTCAGGCCCGGAGAAACGCGTTTGAAGGAGGGACGCTGCCGTGGGAGCGCCCGCGGAGAAGGAAGCCCGGAGGTTGATTCCCAACTGTGTGGTTTGTTTGTTTTTTAACCTGAGTTGAGCAGGCTGCAGGCAGAGAGACGATCCAGATAGAGATCGGGGGCGAGCCTGGTTCCCCTTCAGCCGCCAGAAATGGCAGCTTGCAGGTCGCAGCCTGGGATCCCGGAAGGTACTCGGCTAAAGCTCCTCGGGTTACCTGAGTCCGGCCGTTCTCACCTTCCACCTGACCTGGCCCTGACCTGCTATATTTCTGCTAGCGGGGAGGTCGTCCCTGGCCTTTCACCTGCTTTTGTATCCGAGGGCTTCCCCTTTTGTGACCTCCGGGCAGGCAGAGGCAACGGGGGAGCCAGATCCACTTCACCACCGTCTTCCTAACAACTGCAATGATTCACTTAACAACTGTGGCTAGAAAGGTGGTAAAATGGGGCAAAAAAAAAAACCGCTTAGCCAACGTCTCCCTTAGCAACCTACATTTTGGGCTCCATTGTGGTCGTAAGTTGAGGACGACCTGTAGAGAGAGGGTGGCGTCCAGGGCCCGAGCTTCACCGTTCAGGAAAAACCCCTTTTATTCTGGGAATAAAGCAAACGGATCTGATTTCTCCTTTCCACATAAGAGGGCAGCCAGCAGTGGTGGGTGGGCTGCCGTGTTTTGTCCAGGCCAGATTTGGGCACTGTGTGTGTGTGTGTGTCCCCTCTTCCCCCCCCCCCACCTTGCAAGAGCTGGCAATAGTTACAGCTTTTTATGGATGCCTGCTTTTTCTTGAAAGGTTAATGAGTTCCTGAGAAACGGAGCTTTCTCAAACGTCCCTCCGCCTTGTCAGAAATTAGGATTGGGGTGGAAAATAAGCGGACGAAATGGTGGCAGAGGATAATCACATAGACCATCTTCTGGGTATGGCAACACCGTCCTTCTGATTTACATGCCAATAGAAGGGAGGCATGGTGTGTCTGTACAGTTCATCTTGTTAAGTTGTGGTTGCCCCTTCATCTGCTCCTTTGGGCCGGGGAGAGAGAAGGAGAGGGGGGGAGCTTTGCGGGGCTGTGAAAGCAGCAGGCGGCCCCAGTGTGTCAGCCAGGCGTCAGCCACGTTCCCTTTGTGCGGCCGGAGCGAAGGCGTAACGCCCTGGTCCAAAGGCTGAGCCGAGGCTGGCCGGCCGGCATCCTCCCTGCTGGCATTCAGCACCTTGGGAAATATTTGGGCAGGCCAGGCCTTCCTTTTCCAATTCCTCTGGTTCAGTGGGACTTGATTTCAAGGGGCCGCATTAAAAGGTGGCTTGCTTCTCGTGCTGGGTGTCGAAGCCCATCCCCTCTAGGCCGTGGCTTGCATTGGGCGATGATCGCTCAGCTTTGCAGCCTAGGAATCCAGGAGTCTTGTGTTGACTTTGAGAGCCGAAAGTTTGGCAGTTGGTGGGGTTGTTTTTTTACCCGACGCTGACTTCATTGGACAGGGGAAGAACATTAGGAGGAGAAGGAGCATCTGTTCTTCTTCCCATAGTAACTCTGATTTTGGCATTTTGTGCCGGGAACAGGTGGGCTCTGTGGAAAACGAAAAGGCGGGGGGGGCGCTTGTAAGCGTCGGAGGACACGGATGGCCAGGAGTCCTCCATCTCAAAGCATTGCTCAGAGAGCAAATGGGGCGTTTTACCGTCTCCTTCAGCAACACAGAAGATGGACACGAAAGGCATAATTTCAGATCTTAAACTCCCACAGGAAGGAAGGGCAGCCTGGACACGAACGGAGTTTGTGTGTGCAGAAGTTTGCTTTTATTTTTTTAAAACAACACTTAACGCAGGGCAGGCTAACGTGTTGGCAAGGCTCGTTTTGCCAGTCTCGTTTCCTGCCGCAGGTGTCAACCAGATTTTAAACCGGAGGACTTAATTCCTTGCCAGGAGAACTCTCCGATTCTACCCCTAAATCTCCCCGTGCAATCCACTTCTTGGCGACCCCTTTTCGCAAGTTAGTTTTTGCATATTGATGCCTATCCCTTTCCTTCCGCCCAGCTGAATCAGCGCGATTAGAAAGTAATTTTAAGTTTAGCTTCCTTGCTGCAGAAAAGTTTCCTTGGCTGACTTTTGTACAGAAAATATTTCTTAGTCGTTTAGGCTGGGGAAATTCCACCGTTCCCTCTTCTGGTTTGTAAAATTCATTGCTGTGGAAGGCTGTTTTGATTAATATTACAATCCAGATTTCTTTTATGGTACATCCAAACTAATTACTAACCTTCCAGAAGTTTTGTTATCGTATTTACTCAGTCGTTTATAGCTGTTACCCCAAACCTCCAAAGGAAACATTTATTTTTTTTCCCCAGAAGGAAGTCCTGTTAGGTCGTTCATGTCATTCTGATTCCCTCTAATATTGTTTGCAGGTCTGGCTAAAATAAAAGGATCGAGTCACCTTTGTGTCTCTCCTTCTGTAATCGGAGGGAGCTATTTTAAAAATGCGGTACTTGGCACGGATTTCTTTCCCAGATTGAAAACAAATTCTCAGCTCAGATGGATTATTATTTTTAAGTCCAGGAGCTGTTTATGTTAATTAAAGGAGTTGATTTTTCTAAATTACGTGACAACACAAACACACATTGGCCCTTAACGATTTCCGCAGCCCGTCCCTTCAATGGAAGGGGGCTCCTTTGCAAGGCCTTTCCTTCTCTTTCCTTTTGTCCTTTTCCGGTGGGCTCTCGATACTTGAAGGGCTCCCCGGGAGCTGAGAGGAATTAACCTTTAAGTGCCATCCAAGGCGTCCATCACAAGTGGGGTCAGCCTCTAGCCAAACATGCTGATCCCCAAGAGGTGAACCAGAGTGTATGGCAAATGCCTGGTTAGTATTTGTGGGAAGAGCACTCGGAGCTATAGGCTAAAATGGGAAGGCTAACCACCCCCACCCCCCCGAGAAAAATGTGGCCAGCCCTGTTGCCAAGATGATCTCATGGGCAGACCCCTGAAGACCCCAGGAGTTGATCTCTTTTCTGCCTGGACAGCCCTGGCTGAACGGCGCGAAATTAACCTGTAGAATTAAAATTGACAAAATTAACCTTTTGAAGCTGACCAGAAAGGAACACTTGGAATTACTTGTTTTATTGTACCGTGATATCAGCCTGAGAGCAGAAATGTCTGTTATCAAAACAAGAGTCAGATGGAATCCAGGCCATCCGAGGACCCTTCCCAAAGCCGGAGCATTCAGCAAATCTTAATTTCACTATAAATAGGGCTCGCGTTTCATACCCAGGAGTTCTTGGAATTCTTCCCTGAAGGCTTTCAGACTTCTTGGAAAAAGTCTACTTGAGCTTTCATGACCTATAGAATATTCCTTCCTCCACTTTTTCCCAGTCCTTGTAGAGGACCCTCCATTATACCACTATTAATAAAAAACAAGAATTTGGTTAAAGGAAGGCAAGCAAAACACAAGAGACACACACACACACACACTTTCCTTAGAGTTAGGACTTATTAACACCTTTCAGTCAACAGATGGAATAGCATTTTTTTTATTCCAGCATGCTGATTCAAGGAAGGGGCCTGCCCTCTGGACGCCAAAATCTCCATCTCCCTCCCCCCCCCCCTCGGCAGTCTGTGGTGTATCCTGCCCTCTCCCCTCCAGCCACATGGAACCACCGAGCTGATTGAATGTTCTGCAGAGTTGCCAATTAAAACAATGCATGTTCCCAGCAAAATCTTGGCTTAGGAACTCGGTCGCTTGAGACGTTGATAACGTATTTTCACACACATCTAACCCGCCCCCAAGAGGGTTTATTCTAAATTGGGCTGGGAAGCCTGATTACCTGTGTGCAGGGCTGAGGTGTGTCCATAAGCTCAACCTTGACCAATTGAAGATGGGTGGACCAACTCCCCGAATTCGCTGGTCAGCGTGGCAGACGTGAGGAATTCGGGGAGTTGAAGTTCATGATAGGCTTGCTGCTAGTATTATAGTTGGTTGTCCAGTCAGCCAGATAGATGTTCAAACTGAATTCGGCATTTTTGTCCACCTGTCGATTCCTTCCCAGGTACCCGGGATAGGCAGAGGTGGATGTAAGCTCTCCCAAGTAAAGCTGCCTTCTGCAATTGACTGATTTTGTGCTTTTGTTAATGCCAGGTGTTTCGGGGTGGTGCCGAGAATACCTACTCCCATTGGTACTATCTCTGCTTTCTTTTGCCACAGACATTCTCCTTCTGTTCGGAGGTCTTTGAATTTTGTGATTTTCTCTTTCTCTTCCACTGTCTTCAGGAACTGCAATATCCACTATCCAGACTTCTCAGTCTTTCTTATCAGCAATTGTGAAGTCTGGGATGCTGTGTGGCAGATGATTGTCTGTGATGATTTCAGTTGGATAACGGAACCTGGCAGAGGCCAGTAAGGATAGAATCACAGGGTTTCTAGCCCCGGATAGCTAATTTTATTTTTACACAATAATAGCACGCTCAAATTGTACGTTACTACTTAAAAGTTTTAGTTTATTTTTATTACTACTATACATACTTCTTCATGACACTCCCACGGTTGGAGCGTTTTTAATTTTTGTTTGTTAAATACACTCTATATTTTTTTAAAAAAATAAATAAATTTCGAAGCAGTTGCATCCTGCCATGTGTTTTCTGTGCTAATATCGTGCCTAAAATTGAAAAGTAAACCTGGGAGACACTCCGTTTTCCCTCCAGGCGCTGAATAATCCATTTTGTCCTGGCCTCTCGGGGATTCTGCTTCTGAAGATGTGCTTTTCCTTCTTTCCCCCCCCCCCAAACCCCTTAGGGTCGGTGCACCCGAGAAAACTGCAAATACCTTCACCCTCCACCACATTTAAAAACACAACTGGAAATCAACGGCCGCAACAACCTGATCCAGCAAAAGACAGCCGCAGCCATGTTTGCCCAGCAAATGCAGTTCATGGTCCCTGGAGCCCAGCTGCAGCCGATCGTAAGAGACAGGAGCCATTCTCCGCATAAGGGCGTGGGGGGGGCGTGGGGGGCGGCCTTCGTGGGCCAGAGAGGCTAGAGGCAAGGTAGGGCCGCGTTTCCAGCAAGGTGAAGATACGAAGCAGGGTGATGCCGCTGGACCACACGGGTGGCATCTGTCAGGGAATTCTCAGCAGCAGCAGCAGGAAAAATTGTGTCGCTGAGAGCGTCAAGGTGGGGGAAACATCCTGGAGCGGGTGGAGCGTCAGCAGAATCCCTGATTCCCCCCCGAACCCCCAACATCAGCATTCAAAATTGGCACCCTCGCGAAGCGATCTAAGGTTATTGTGCTCCGTTCTCCACCTACCCACCCAGGTTGCTCCAGGACGACGGCCCCCGCGTTGGAAGCTGCACGAAGTCCACAGAAGCCTGTGCCCTCTCATAAATCAGAGGGTCCTTGGAGCACCAGAAGGCTCGTGGCAGGTTTTGTTCAAGAGACCCCCACATTCGGACTTCGTAGGCTTCGATGTTAAGTGTTCTGGGCTGTGTCCTGTCCAAGAGGACGAGGATACCGTGCGCTTCCGACACGTGGCCTCCATCAGAGCAGGCGGAGGAATCGGTTCCCCCCCCCCCCCCCAAATGTAGGTGCCTGAGTGTATCTTTTGAAAGCGGCATGCTGCGTCAGCCCTTCTGAAGATCGGGGAAGGAGTGGATGCTGGAGGCCCATAGATGAATATTGACAGATGGTCGTCTGCTCAGTGA
>JANHFL010002094.1:211098-223598 GCA_032468155.1 Oxyrhabdium leporinum | reverse complement strand
TCTCGGTGATAGAAATTAGAGAAAGGGTTGCCACACTTTAGCGTTCAAAATAGTAGGTATTTTGAAAAACGGAATAACAAATTTGGTCCCCATATTCCCAGAAAGGTCCAAACAAAATCAAGGGAACGTCGTATTCTGCAAAATTGAGGCCTTTGCGTTCGGTTCGACTTAAGATATCATTAAATCTGCGTTGAATTTTGCAACTGTTGCCTTTTTTTTGTCCTTTGATGAGGGATGAGAAACAAACTGATTTTTCCATCCTTGACGATTTAAAAATCATCTGTCTAAGAAAATCATGTTCTAAGCCCATGAAATAATGATGTCCAAATCAGGACCAGGAAAGAAAGACAAATCTATATATTTTATTTATAAGCAGAAAAAGAAAGAGTAAAATATGTATGAGACACCCCCCCCCCAAATAAATAAATAAATAAAATAAATAAATAAATACTGTGGAATAACTCTGTGACAGTGTTGAAGAAACCAATATGCTGCAGTTAAACTGATTCAGTTGGTGTACGAATGTGTGAGAGATGTCTTTTTGCACTTATGTACATAGTCCACGAAAGAAATCCTTGGAACTTATTTTGAATATATTAAAAAAAAAGTCTGTAATAAAATACAAGGTAAAGTTTGTAAAAGAGATGACTAAGGCTTTGAAAAGGAAGAGATTTTTTGCTATAAAACTTATCTGAACGCATGAAGTTGCTTTGCTGTTCTCCAAGCTTTGTAGTTTGCCATATAGTTTGTAATACAGCGGACTGCTCACTACAACCTGCAGCTCAGAAGAAAACTCCAGATGAGAAACAAACACTTGACTTCAAATTCAGGGTCACCCGCAAAGGTTCTTCAGGGATTTTCTAGCCAGCCCTTTGGGCCCTCCAAGAGAAGAGCCTGCTCCAACGTGGAGCCCTTTCATCCTTCCTTCGTCCCAGGCTAGACTTTGTCCGGCTCTATCCATGCTGCCTCCTCTGCTTCACCCTTAAATAAATCCAAATTGTGGGTCTGGTTCCCTTGACCCTCTCGGACTGCCCGGGTCCGGCAGGGTCACGTTGGCTGAGGGATTCTGGGAGTTGAAGTCCACAAAGTCTTAAAAGTTGCCAAATTTGGAGACCCTTGGCCTAGAGAGTAGAGGCTCTCCTAACCACCGAGATCCTGAGAATGGCTTTGCCCAGAATGTGGAGGTGAGGGAGCTGAGCCCACAAGCCAGGTCCAGGTTTTAAGACAAGGCAACCTGTGCATGGGCTTGTAACAATCTCGGAGATCGATGCCACAAGGAAATGTACATTTTTTTCCCCTGGGTGGATGTACACCATGTTATCTGGAAAGATGCTCAGACGAGTATGAACTGAGCTCAGATGCATGTGCTGGCCAAAAATCGATAGATCACAACGCACTTAACCCAGTTTTAAAATGAAAAAGCACTCCAAACTAGGAATTGGGAAGAGAGAGAAGGATAAATCTTGGTCAAAGCTGAGAGGCTAGGTAAGGTTTTGTGTGTGAGTTGGGCCTTGTATAATAAATGATAAAATAAATAAACGTGCCATTGAGCCCTCACTGCCAACGCCCAATATTAACCTCAGCACCAGGGTTTAAAAGTTCAAGAAACTTGACGTCCTCCAGTTGGGTTGACTTTCAACATCCGGAAGCAGAAACTGGGCTAGTTGGGGGGTAATGTAGAAGAGCTGAAGTGCCACCTCATCAGAGGAGGACACATCTCCTTCAGGGCTCTTCCCCCAGCCAAAGGCCCATCTGAAGGTCCCTCGGTTGGGGAAAGATGTCCTTTGGGAGTGGGTGTCCTCTGATTGTAAGTGCAGGGAGAGAAGCGCGACTCTTGTAGCCCCCTCCTCCCAGCAAGCCCAGGAAACCTTTGCCGGTGACCCTCGTAGCCACGTATCCTACAATCCGAAAGCTTCATGCCTTCCAAAGGCGGCCATTGGAAACGCAAAATAATCCCCCAAACGGCCAACAGATAATAACCATTGAAATGTCAAAAAAAAGTGGTCTTTTTTCCAAACACAACAGAGGGAAATCACCTGACGTAGAATTTACATGGTTTCAGATCTTTGTTACTGTACACAGATGCTATTTGATAGTTGTGGAAGCCAAATGATTTTGTTGCCATGGCTCTTGGTATCCAAACAGCTGAGGGGACGACGTCTTCTGTTGTCTTCGTACGGGGAGGGGAGGATGTGCTTCGTTTTACAGTCCCCGGGACCAAAAGTAAAATCTTCCAAGATTCAGAATGCCAAAATAACCTGCTAACGTGACGAGGGTGATATATATATATATATATATATATAAAAAAAAGGAAGGCCAGATTTTAGTGCAGAAATGTGAATTCTGCTACGAAGAAATCCATGATCAACAGCCAATTTTTTTTAAGCCAGAAAACCTCAATCTTTATCCAGGTTTCAAATGCTTAATTCAGACTTTTGCATGAAATCAAGAGGGGGAGGGGTTTGATCCTAAAGTCTAATTTTGTAACTATTTGGATTGATTTGACTTGGGTCTCCAAAAAAAAAAAAAGAAAAACTCTCCAAATTTGAAAATTTAAAAAAAAAGCTAAAATGGTTGAGTGAAAAATATGTTGCAAGGGACCAAAAGGAGACTCGGTAGAAATCAGTTGATTCGCTTTCAGTCTGGTTCCATCGTGATGCAAATCCAGATTAGTTCCAGTCTGTTAAATTCAAGGCCAACAAGAAGAGATCATTCCCTCAGTTGTTATGGATGGAATATATGCTTTGATGTCTTTATTTTTTTCCTTTTCGCCACATTTATATGCTAGAGTGCTTGTTTGTGCTTTCTAGAAACTTGCATAATGCAACTCATTTTACTATGTTACTTCTATATTGTTATTGTTTATTTTCCCCCCAGATCTTTTAATAAAGTGTATAAAATTATCTCTGTATGTTTTTTATGAACCTATATCAACACATTTAATAAATAGGACTTTACTTTTTAACTGTCTGGTTGATTAGTCACAACCTCGAAATGGCTGTTCCATCGTTTTATATTGTGGAAACTATTATTATTATTATTGAAGGGAAAGATTAATGCTGTTTGGCGATTGCCATGAAATTAAATAGGACAGCTAAGCTCCATTACTCTCCTCTTTATGAAGGAAAAATGTTTATTATTCAGTGCTTTGGCTTTTAAGCTGATACATTTTTTTCCTAAATTTTAACTGGTTTCTTTGTTATTGATGGGTTTTTTCCTATTTTAATTGTATAAATGGAAAAAGGAAAGAATTTTGGGCTTATTAAATTTCAGTGGGATGTGACAGCAAGGAGACCTATTAGCTGATGCGCTTGATATCCATCTGCCAAAGGGAAAACCCTCCCCCGTTGTCCTTCACGTACAAATTAGATTTTGAGACAGTGATATTATTACGTTTCCTTCTTCATGTGCAAAGCCTTGTTCTGAGTTAACGTCCTCCAATCAAGCTAATTGGCCTGCTTTAACCACCCACTTCTAACCCTTTTTTTTTTTTTTGCTAAAAGGACGCTGTAACCATATTGCACATTGAACAAAATGCAAGGTCACAGTGTTACGTCTCTACTTCACTTGACACACAAGCCAGCATTTCTCTCCAGAAGATTTCCATTGAAAAATATTACAAAGTCCTAGCGAGAGTTTCACTGAGGAAAACCAAGACAAATAGCAAGATAACGCATCCAAGTAAATAGAGCAAGAAAGGAAGGAAAAAGTGACGCTGGAGGAACGCTGAAGACTAAATCCTTGGATCCGCTGACAGAAATATGCTGCCCATTTTGGAAAGTCTGTCTGGAGACTCAGATTGAAAGCTCCCCTAGAATCTTTCAATTTGTTGGTCTTAGCAAAAGGGGATTTCGATTTTGTTTTATTTTTTCAACCGAAGCATCTGCAGGACTTTGGAAATAGTGCAGGATCAGCTCCTGCAGCATAATGGTGTCTGGCTCCAATTTCTAAATTGTGCAACCAAAAAGTTACTGCACCAGTGGCTCCAGAAAAAATACTTCCACTGCTGGCATTTTCCTCCTAACAATCTGAAAAGAGCAGCGGACAAAATGCACCGTCATCTAGTTCCCTCTTTGAGGTGGGGAAAAACCTTCCCATTAAATTGATCCTGTTCCGCAGAGATGAATCTGGCAAATACAGGCTAAAATCAAAACCCAAAAACTAAATTAAAATGCCGAAGTGCATCATTGCGATCCTTTATTCGTACCTGGTGACTATCCTGGCTCTTGGTCTTAAGTGGCCACCGTCAAATAGAGTGAGAGGCACCAGAGAAAACAGGATTGTTGGATTTTAGGGGAGGTTGCTGGAGACGGGAAGAAGATTTAAACTTCGAGTTGCCTGACAGTTTCACACCTGCAAAGGGAGGGTTTACCAGTTTACCAACTTTGCCAGGGGGACTTCTGCCCACCCTAATTTGCCTTGGCAGGGGACCGTTTTTGCTCAGGGTTGGTGGGAAGGCTCTGCCTGTCCCAGAGTCGCCAATTGCAACCTATTTTTTTAAGCATCCTGAAATCTTGCTCGGCCCAGTCTGCCTGCAGGGTCACAAACACGGCACCCCTTGGCACAGGGGCTTGGAGTCGTTGTCGGAGAGACTTTGGAACCAGCCTTGTCCTGAAGATGGGAGAAGCAGCACAGCCGTCGTTCATGCCAAACAAAACCATAATTCTTGGGTTGCGGTGGGATGGAATTGTCGGTTGATTTCACGTCCACGTCAGTACCCCTCCTTTCAGAGACAGCTGTTGGTTGGTCTGACTTGGACTAACCGCTGGCTGAATCAAGCCATGTTTGAACCCGGGGCCGAAGGCTCCGCCACGGAACATCTGTGAGGATTGACCCATGGAAACGAGGTCAATCGGAGTTTATCCGCTTCTGTTTGGGGGCTGGCCACCGACCGTCCCTTCTCTGCCAGCAGGGCTCCGTTACAAGAAATCCTATAAGCTTCCTGCATTTGTGTGTTATTTAAACACCCTGCTGTGTCAGGATTTGGCAGGCCACAATGTGGAAGGTGTCGTTTTCAATTAAGGCAGCCTCCAAGGCGGAGAGCTGGACAGCAGGTGCCGGGGAAGGAAACGGGCCAATATAACAAAACCACAAGGCCTTGGCCACACTCGGGAGGGTTTGAGGGAAAGTCTTGCAAAACCGGCTGGGTCAGGAGACCTCCCCAGGTCATTGTCCAGGGAGGGGTCCTTTCTGAGCCCCCCCTTTAGGCTCCCAGATCGGCCTCTGTGGGAAAGGAGGTTCCCCCCACTTGTGTGTGATGCCCTCAGCCAGAGAGGCCCCTGAAGTGATTTTTTTCCTTTTTGTAGGACGGAAGAGAGAAATGATTAATAACATTGAGAGCAACGCTTTTTGCTAAGCAAAGCCGAGAAAAAAAAAAGGCTGGGACTTGTGGTTTAGCATTATGCAGGTATGAAGGATTTTGCAGCTGCGCGTCTTGTAAACTTGTTGCGCCTGTTTGGCGGCTTTTCTGCTTTCGGTGATCTGCAAATCCAACTTGCTAAGCTTAGGATTCCCTGTGATGAAGATATGCAGGAAATACATCCGATCAATGCTGTAACCAGGTGGTTAAATGCAATTGTGTGAACCCAGCTCTAGAGTGCCCCTAATAAAGAGCAAGTCATCTGAAATTTGAACATCATTCAATCTAGAAATCAGCCCATTTGGTCGCTGGGATTAGGACTCGACGTCAAGAAGCAGCCAAATTGAATTTCAACTGCATTCTAAGCAAAAGTTGCTTCAGTCTTGGCCCTGCTGGCTGCTTCTCCGCCTGTGAGCTGGGCGGGTGACACTGCTCTGAGTAACGCCGGCCACTCCCCGCTAAAAATGGATTCATCCACGCCCTGCGACTCTGCCAGCCAGCCATTCTCTCTTGACAAGCTGATGAATGCATTTGCAAAGGGAGAAGGGTGTGTGTGTGTGTGTTTGTGGCTGCACTTTGCACAGAGGTGCCCCAAAGGGGAAAAAAAAACGCCTGATTGTTTTTAGCCCAACGGCGGGGCGGAGGTTGGAGACAAACAGTGCATGACCCCTAACGCGCCCGCATTCGGTCACCGGCTGTGCTGGGGTTCTGCAGAGCAGCCTGTAGCCCTCGTCTGCTTCGTCGCTTTGTTTTGCTCGCATAGCTAAGCAGTCATTAAGAGAGTGAACTGAAGTGACCCCCGCAAGCTGTGGGCATAACCTTTCCTCTCTCGGAAGCACTCTTTCCTCCCCCTACAACTTTGCTGGTCACTGTCATTCGTGCTTGCGTCAGGGCTAAAATTACACGATAAGCTTGTCCAGAAGGGATTCAGGACACCGTTTCCTCCTTGAAGCTTATTTCTCTCTCTCTCCCCCCGCCCCGGCTAATGTTCTCGCTGTACATGCCGCACACTCCGTTGTGTGGCTGTCGGATGGAACCATCTTTTGGCCAAGGGGCTCCTCTCCAGGAGTCTAGCAGAGGGACCAAGTCCCTGTGAAGGAAAAAAGCAGGCACGATTTGAGTTGCACAGCTACTAAGAGAAGCACCCTGGGTGTTGGTGCAGAACAAGACGCTCTTCATTTCGCTGCTGTTAAATGATTCGGTGAATCTCTTGCTGTGTTTCCACGTTCCTGCTGGAATTCTTGTGCCTTTTGTAAATGTATGTATAACACATATCGGTGAATCACTTGTGCCGTTTCTACTTTGGCCTCTTCCTTTGAAGACGAACATCCGGTAACGTTCAGTGATGTTAACGGTAATAAGCTTATTGCAGTGATTTACAAAGACCCCTACGGTCCGGCCCTGCGCAAAGCAGTTTTTAAGTAGTATTTCGGAGGGTGTGCAGGAAAGCAAGAGTCTTTTCTTCCCGCCAAGTAACGAAGGAGCTTTAATATGCCCTTAAGAGCAAAGCTGAGGACCCAAACCGGAATGGGGGTGGGGTGGGAAGGAGTGGCGTATTTTCAAAAAATCCCGCAGCTGAAGGAGGACTCTGGCCAGAGGCATTTAAGGTCGTGATGGCAGCAGGCCTTTAGGCCAGGATGCTCAGGAGGAAGCGGTAAGAAGCAGGAGCGTCGGGTATGTTTATTGCCATAACCTTTTTTTTTAAAAAAAGGGGGGGGATAAAAATGTAATAATAATAATAATAATAATACAGCTTGTATAGCAGGCCAGCTGGAAGGACGGGCAAAGCGGAGAAAGGCAGGCGGGGAGCAGGATTAGGTGGATTTCCAGGAGCAACATTCCAATTGTTTTAAAGCCCGCCAAGGGACACCACAATCCACTGGAGAATCGCTGGGGGGCCGGGTTCATCCCCCAGGTGGCCTGTTGCAGAGCGGCCCAGCCGCCGGGCCTTCAGCCGGACTCGGTTTCCCTCCTGGGAAGGTGGCTGGTGGAAAGGGCAGCGAAGGGCCAGCGATGCCGAGGAAGAGGGCGGCCAGGCCCCACTGTCACCGTGGGGAGGAAAAACCAGGAAAGGCTTTTGGGCCTGGAGGATTGCCCTGGGATCTCCTCGTGGTCCCCCATCCTGGGGATGGCACAGCTCGGCCTCCCAGCATTCCTCCATTTTATTTCGTGTTTTTTTTCTTTACTTAATTTTTGTTTTGTTGTTTTATTTTTCCCACAGCCCTTTCTGGGCTCCTGCGAGGAGCTCTTTCCCCTCCGACGGGCCGCCCGGAGATGACAGGCTGGGCTCAGCTGAGCGCGGCTCTTCCGCCTCGTGTTGCACTTTTTAGCTTCCCTTCCGGCCGCCTTCCCCTACTTGGAGTGACCCTCCGAAAGCATTTCCGGGAGAAATCGAGACGGCCGCTCTGGCCCGCTGCTTCTCTCTATCTTTGTTGAAGGCATCGCTCTGTGCCCATCCTTCTTTTCTCTCCCCACCACCCCTTCCTTTCATCGGAAGCTCTTCGACTCCACCCCGGAAGGAGCGGCCGCCTTCTCGCCTCTCTGAGCGCCGGCAAAGCGCCCCCTTTTGTTTCAGGCCGTGGGCATCGAGAGAAGCATTCCAGAAACCAGAGCGGCCCCGGGGGCGGAGGGGAGGCAGGGCGCAGGCGCTGCTCGCTCCTTCCGATTGGGCTGCCCCCTTCCGGCGCTCCTCCCCGCGCCCGGAAGTGGCGTCACCCGCGCCGCTGCCGCACTCTTCCGCGCGGGCGGTTCCCCAGGCCGGCCATGGAGTGAGGCGGCGGCGGCGGCGGCTGAGGCGGCTGAGGCGGCGGCCGCGCCTGGGGGGGGCGGGGGTCGAGGCGAGGCCGGGCGAGCGAGCGGGCGAGGCGGGCGAGGGCGGCGCGGGAGGTAGGCCCGTGGAGGAGCCCGCCGCCGCCGCCGCCGCCGTGGCCGCCTGGGGGCCATGAGGGAGTACAAGGTGGTGGTGCTGGGCAGCGGCGGGGTGGGCAAGTCGGCGCTGACGGTGCAGTTCGTGACGGGCACCTTCATCGAGAAGTACGACCCCACCATCGAGGACTTCTACCGCAAGGAGATCGAGGTGGACTGCTCGCCCTCCGTGCTGGAGATCCTGGACACCGCCGGCACCGAGCAGTTCGCCTCCATGCGCGACCTCTACATCAAGAACGGCCAGGGCTTCATCCTGGTCTACAGCCTGGTCAACCAGCAGTCCTTCCAGGTGAGGGGGGGAGGGGCGCCCCCTTGCGTGTCCCCCCCCGCCCCTCCCTCTCTCACGCACAACCCTGGCGCAGTGTGTGTGTGTGTGTGTATTTATATATTTATTTATATATATATATATATTGAGAGTAGAACCGATGATGCTCCCTGGCTGGGTCACGAAAGGCCTGCAAGAAAAGCGCCAAGCTCAGAGGAGCACCAAGGTCCCCGCAGTTCAACCCTGGGCTACACGTTTTCTCTTCTGTTAGAGTATTTTATAGTAAATATTGCTGCCTTAAACTGTCTCATTGCAGAGGTGGCGAAGGGGCCCCCTCTGCTCTTGCACCGCCCCTCGAATTTTGGAGAGCATTCACCCGTTTTCCCTCCTTCCCCAGGACATCAAGCCGATGAGGGACCAAATAGTCCGTGTGAAGCGATACGAAAAGGTTCCTCTCATCCTGGTGGGGAATAAAGTCGACCTGGAGTCAGAGAGGGAGGTTTTGTCAGCGGAAGGCCGAGCTCTGGCCCAGGAGTGGGGCTGCCCCTTCATGGAGACCTCTGCCAAGAGCAAGACCATGGTGGATGAACTCTTTGCCGAGATTGTGCGACAAATGAACTATGCATCCCTGCCTGAAAAGCAAGAGCAGTGTTGTACAACTTGTACTGTCCAGTGAGGGAGAAAGCAAACTCTCCACCGTGGCCATGCAGAGCAGGTACGTGCCCCCTCGTGCCCAAAAGAGCCCCTGGGACTTTTGGCTCTCTGGCTAGGCTGATGGCCGACGGGTGCTGCGCCTGGGTTCCCTTCGGCTCTTGCTGCCTGAGTACACACAGCCGGAATCTGGATGCCCCCAAAACACATCAGACAGGATCCCTTTTGCGAATTGGTTGTGACTGAGCTGGCGGCAGCTCTCTTGAGTCCTTGGGCTTTCCTTCCACCCTGTTTCCAAAATAATCTGAAGCCAGGGTTGGTTGCACCGCAGTGCTTGCTCCCAGCAAACAGGGTGTACTCACTGAGTAGCAGGGCAAACGGTGAAACCTGCCCTCAATCCTCCCGGCTCAACACGTAATGCTCACAAGCCAGCTGCTCCAGTCTTTGGTAGAGAAAGTGCTATCGTGAAATAATAAGGGGCCTTTCTATTAGAATCGGGATCAGAATAGAGCTGGAAGGGAGCTTGGAGGTCTTCTAGTCCAGCCCCCTGCTCAAGCAGGAGACCCTATCCCATTTCAGACAAGTGACTGTCCAGTCTCTTCTTCAAAACCTCCAGTGATGCAGCACCCACAACTTCTGAAGGCAACTTCTGCTCCATTGGTTAATAGCCACCACCTCTTTTCAGAATCCTTATTCTTGCTCAGCAGTTGGATTAAATGCAAACTCCTGCTACAGTTGATCCTTCCCTGACTGCTTGTAAATAAAGGTTGGTTTTCTCCTGCAGGCTGTTCTGAAGCATGCAAATGGCTTTGTTTCATTTGAAGAAGGGGGAAAGCTAACGGTTGGTGACAACGCCTGCGTCTTAACCCGGAGCGGCCTCTTGGCCGCAGTGGAGCGGGAGGTTGTGAAAGCGTGGTCATGTGTCAGCTGTCCTTGAATTTTCCATGGGCTGAAGACACGATCAGCAAAAGAAGTCGTGTTGCAACCACGTGGGTTGCATGGAGCGAAATAAAACGGAAGCAGTGACTTTATTTTTCCCCCCAGTTATCTGCAGCTTTCTCTCTCTCTCTCTCTTTTGAGAGGCTGAATAGCTTCCACTTCAGTTTCTCCCCATTCCCGTAACCGTGTGGCTGTCCTCTCTTGGAAGGTCTGCTTGTGCTGGGCGGAGTGACAAAGGTCGCCTTTCTCCAGTCACCCAGGTGGAGAATCTCCTCAGCTCATCAAAGCATTGAATTGTTCAGGAGTAACGGGAGGGGAATAACCCTTTCCTCTAATAGATTTAGTCACAGGCTTTCCCTCCCCTCCCCTCCAGTGGCACGGCGTAAGAAATCTGGCTCTTAACGTCTACTGGATTTAACTTTTTTTTTTTGGGGGGGGGGAGTGCTGCTACTCTCCGCTCTGCTTGCATTTTTATAAAACAGGATCTGTGTGTGGCTTGGAGTAAGTCGTCCTCTCCAACAGGTCCCCCAGGAAAAGCTGTAACAAAATATACCTGCAGGTCAAAAATAAAACCGTTGGGGTGATGGGAAAAGGGACTTTCGTACCTGATGATGCCGTCAAAATAGCTTCTTGGGACCTGGGGCTCCCTGACAAATTCTTTCTCTTGCTTACAGATAAAACTCAGAGGAAATTTGCACAGATGCTGCATTGGAGAACTCTTTTTAAGCCCAGGTTACAGAAGTCGGCCTTGCTTAACCTGGTCTCAGTCTTCAGCGCGCGTTTTCCAGGCATCCGGCGTGAGACAGGCAAGGGAGCAGCCGGGGAGAGGCACGGCCCTGCTACAAACACTTAGCATGTTTACCATTTGATTTGGGAATCTGTTCTTGATCTCTTGGGGTGGGTTTTTTTTTTTTTTAATTTTAATAGCTTTCTAAGTTCCTATTAATGGCTAATATGCAAAAAGTTCATTTTAAACTATTTTATTTCTTTAATTGATTTCTAAATCTTGTATTTATTAAACTTTAAACTCAGTATTACCTACTCAATGCCTTTTTAAGAGAAAAAAAATTAATGGAGAATAAAAGTGAGCCTTAAACACAAATGGTTACTTCTGTATATTACCTCACATCTGTGCTTGATTTGCAAAAGAGAGAAAGAGAGAGAGAGAGAAAAAGAGAGAGAAAGTGAAAACAAGATTCTTCTCCTCTGTCATTGATGGGAACTTTGAAACATTCTGTTTACGTGTGATGGTGTCATAGGAGGATGTTTAAGAGCGCGGGAGGACAGGACCCCCTTCTCTCGGCCGCTGTGGTGGCATGGGGTGGGCCTGATGGGAAAGCTTTTTCGGTGGGGACTGGAGACATCCAGCAATTTGTATGTGTGTTCTCTGTTGTTATATGGTATTTGGATTTGGGGATTTTGTTTTTTTGCTTTGAAAGAACAGGCTGTGTTGAAAATCACTCGATCATCTGTTTTATTGCATCCATCTTCCAAATGCTGAAAAACCTTTTCTTGCAAAACGGAGAGAGGGTCTTCTGAGGTTGTGTTCCAAAGCAAACATGAACTTGAGATTCCCCCGATAGGATTTAAGGCGACTTTGGCAAAGGGGTGGGGTGGGGAGGGAATCGACTTTAGGCTATTTTTTTATTGTTTCTGTCCAAAAACATGGAAGCAACATGTGAGTTGGCCTGGCTTAGCGCTCCCTCGCCTGCTTTGCCCGTCTCTGTTGGATGCAGCCTTGGCTGCCCTGCCCCCCCACGGCCCAGAACTCCCCAAAGCCACAGTTTAACGAGGCAAGGTCTTCGAAGAAGCAGCAGAAGGAAGAGAGCGCGTCGGTGGGCCCCTTTTCCCGGCACCGGCGTGAGAGGTGTCTTTTCTCCCCTCCAGGCAGGGAATAAATCTGCACCAGGTTTAAAAGCCCACCCGAAGC
Organism: Oxyrhabdium leporinum; assembly: GCA_032468155.1. Taxonomy (NCBI): domain Eukaryota; kingdom Metazoa; phylum Chordata; class Lepidosauria; order Squamata; family Cyclocoridae; genus Oxyrhabdium; species Oxyrhabdium leporinum. The sequence goes on along the minus strand of JANHFL010002094.1, from coordinate 211,529 downwards.
CCCGTACATCTAATAAAGGTTGACTTCCCAAGCAGCCCGAAGCATTGACCAAATTTCGTCCTGAAATCTCTCCGGCTTGGCCGTCGGCGCTGCCGTGCTGGGCCTTCAGCCCAAACCTTCCCAGGGCTTTCATCTCTCAATGCAGATTTTGCAGTGGAGTAAAGAGCCAGGCTTGCCCTTTCCTAGAAGCCTCCAGACGTAGAGCCCCGTTTTGCAGTGCTCTTTGACGTCGGCCAAGTATCAGACGTGCCAAGGGAGTGCAGAATTCACACTGTGAGTCTACCCCATTTCTCCGGCGGTAGACACGTTGCGTTTAACTTCTAAACTTCTCCGTTGGCTGGCCTTTTTCTAAAAGAAAGAAGAAAATTCCAATTCTTTCTCCGTTGGAGTCGGGGACGGCAAAGTGTTTGCAATCCGACCTGGGGGTGGGT
>JANHFL010002094.1:182035-197087 GCA_032468155.1 Oxyrhabdium leporinum | reverse complement strand
AAGGGACAAGAGAAGAGGAAAGGAAGCGTGTATGCCATTTACGAAAGAGTGGCGTTCAATCCTTAAATCCGAATCCGCGATCATCAAAACATCCATTGCGATGATCCCGAAAGGCACGAGGAACTCGGGAGGAGAAGCCGAGCTGGGCCGGAGGAGGGGTCGGTGGGCCGCAAGGAGCTGCGTCCGTGCGAGACGGCACCCCGGGGGGAGTGGGGAGGGGGCGGCGGGGGTCCTTCCTCAGGAGTCATTGGCGGAGAACCTGCGGAGAGAGGAATGCCAGGAGGGGAGGTCCCGTCAGGGGGTCAGGGCTGCGGGGGGTCTTCCGCCAAGGCAGGCAGCCCTCCGCCTCAGAAGAGTCCGGTCAGTGGCCGTCGGGAGCTACGGGGGCCCTGAAAGAAAGGGGCTCCGGAGCGTTTTTCCCACCGCGGCCAAAACTCAGACCCGGCTCGCACCGATGACGGTTGCAAGTGGCGCGATCCCCTCTTCTGGCAAGCGAAGCCAATGGAAAAAGCAGATTCATTTAACAGCCGGGTGACTAATTTAACAACCGCAGCAAGGAAGGCCGTAACCTGGGACGGAACTCGCTTAACAGCTCCTCCTGCTTAGTGAACGGAAATCTGGGGCTCAATTCCGGTCGTTAAGTCAGGGACTACCTGCCGCTGAAACCCAAGCCATCGCCCCAAATCTTACTTCTGGAATTTCTCCATTAGCTTCTTCACCATCTTATCGGTGATGCCGGGGCTGGCGGCTTCCGCCAGGCTGACGCTCTTCTCCAGCTCTTCGATGGCCTGCCTCTTGCCGGCGTTGCTGGAGTCCTGCTGCTTCAGCTGAGCGGGGGGCAAAGAGAGCGGGGTGAGGGGGGGCTTCGGGGGCAGCCGTGCGGGGCCCGAAGGGGTCAAGAGACTCACCTCGGCAAACACCGGGTTGATGATCAGGGTTAAGCAGCCCAAGGTCTTCAGGAGATCTTGGTCCTGGAAAGTCAGAAGGGACGTTTTCGGAGGGAGCCTTCCAAGCACCCGGAGATCCCGAGAAAGCTTACGCCCGAAGCATCTCAGGCAAGGACCACCCATCCGGCAATTAAAGCTGGGAGAGCAGGTGAGTCTGGCCCGTTCCCTTGCCCACAAATCGCTTCAAAGCACCGGCTTCATTTGGGCATCCTTTCATGGGAATGGTGGCACCGTTTTAAGGGTTTTTTTAAAAAAGACATTCTTTGATATCTGGGGTGCGAAGAATGTAGAGATGTACAACTGACAGTATGCAGTAAACAAACCTCAGAGGCTCGTTCTCTCATCTAATAAAAGTGAAATAAATCCCTCTGCTCCCTTCTGAAGAAGTAAATATGCCGGCTAAACCTACCGTCCCGTTCTGCACTTTCTTGGCATCCGGCTTTTTCCGCACGGTGGTGAAACTCCACTCGGGATGCGAATTGTTCTCCTTGTTGCTAGACTCGCTAAGAGGCAAACGGAAACATCAATCAATCCATTAGAGAACCAGGTTGGTGGGCTTGTTAAAGACTTCCACAAGGGGGCTCAGCCCCCCCCACCCCCCCCGATTTGGACCGCCCTGGTGCATGGAGACCCAGCTGGACCTTCGGCCCTCGCGGCCCCCTCCCCTCCCCGCCATCCAGACTCACGAATCCGAGCTGTCCGAGTCCGTCTCGTCGCTGCTGTGTCCTTCCGCTTTCCATCTCTTGAACCTGTCGATCAGCTCCGTCAGGTAGGAAGTCTTCTTGGCGTTTTTCAGGATGAACTTGTGCTTCAGCAGCTCCTTGGCCGTGGGACGCTGCAAGAGACACGAAGCGTCGACTCCTTTTCCAGCAGGGCCTCAAAGCGCTGGAGCGGGCGAGGGCAGGAGACCGAGAGGAGGGCCTCCTTCCACCAAGAAAGCCCAGGGGTGGGAAAGGGCCCCTCCAGGACCCATTCAAGACATACTATCTCGGGGAGCCTTCCAGTTGGGTCTACAACTTGCCACGGTCAACTCATCGTGGCCAACTCACTGCAGAACAACAGTTACACTAATATTGAAGGAACGATTCGTGGAATGGAATCGTTAAAGAAAGGATGCCAAAGGAGGGACAAAATGAAATGTGGATGACAAAAGTTAGAATAACGTTTTAATTATTTTAAATAATTAAATTGAATTGCTGAATTGTCCCACAGCGAGTTGGCCCTTGGCAAATTGCCCCACTCTGCTTCTAGTTGACTCCTGATCTTGGAAATACACCTCGCTTTTTTTGCTGTTGTCTACTATTAATTTACCTTTCATTCTAGGAAATTCATTCAGCATCCCAAATAACATTATAACATTACAAAATTAAGCATGGATGCTAACCACCATTCTGGAAGTTCAGATCCCAACAGTGAATCCTTAGAATGCCCTGAGATCTAAACTCTTCGTGCAACTCCAGAGCAAGGACCCAAACTTTCATTGGCCTGAAAAAGCAAATTCTCCAACAGCAACGATTTGACTGGACTTTTTAATGTTCTTTCATGGGTCGACTGATGTTTTCTAGTGATCTGTAACAGCTGCCCACCTACATTATCTTCTGAGTGAGATGTGAGCTTTGCCAATCCAACCACATCACTACAGATCTTTTATTACACGCTTCATCTAGAATCTGACTCAAAATTAAGCTTCAGCCGCCTCCGATTCATTCCTCGGCATGCTCCAAACATCCTGTGTGGTTTGAAACATCCTAGGTCAAGCCACAAACACAACAAAAATGCCTGAAAGTTATCCTGCTGTGCTTTGGGTGCAGAGCAGAAGACGGCAGCCTTCAAAACCCCCAAAGCCTGATGATGCAATCGGGATGCATTTTCTCTAGAAGGCTCCCCACAAGACGGACCCCCCTCCGGATCCGGGAATAGCCAAAAGCGCACTCACAAACGTCGGGTCCTTGTTCAGACAGGCGTCGATAAACTCTTTGAAGGGTTTGCTGAATTCTCCGGCGAGGGTGGGGGGGTTGTTTTTAGGGATGAGGAAGAGAACTCGCATCGGGTGCATGTCTGAATTCGGAGGCTCCCCTTTGGCTAGTTCGATGGCGGTGATTCCAAGAGACCAGATATCAGCCTGCAGAGAAGAGAACCTGGCCGGCTATTTGGAACGAGGTCAAGAATCCCCTGGGCGCAAATTGTGGGTCTTAACCTGAATTGAGTGATGTGGGGCGATGCTCTTTCGGATTTGGGGCCCTTCAGTTTTATACCCTGGGCAGTCAGGCTTATGATAAACTGTGAGAACGTTTGCTCCCGGGGAAGAAGGAACCGAGCGGATGGGTGCAGGGAATTTAGGTGAAACGGAAAATGGGCTGTCAAGTTCGAAGTGCGCTTGTGCTGTTGCGACTATCGTCGCTTCTCAGCTGGCCAAAGAACCAGGGGGCAGGGAAGGTGGAATGTGGGCTCCAGACATCAAGAAAATGAGCCATGAGAGCCAAGGACGCTTCGGCTGGTGTCTGCCAAACGCAAAGACTTTTTCTCATAACAATACAATGACGTTCAATTGGAAAATGTGACCTGCGCTAATAGGGGGAGGGTGAATGCTACACTTTAATTCCCGTGCGTTTGTGCGGGAATTAGCTAGATCTGGTTTTGCCCTCAGAGGTGCTGAAATGACGGACTCAATAAAGTTTCGCGTTCCGAGATTGGATCGTCTCGGCCGTGCCGGAATGCTGAGCTGGGCTACGGAGGAATGCCTCACTCACTACCTGGGGAGAATTGCTCCGTGTTTAAGCCAGCAGACGATCCTCTGGGCTAGGCATTGGCCGGGCTTTTCTGGAGAAGAGCCGAGAGCTTTTCATCTAAAAGCTTTAAGGTGTGAAAGGCAAAATAAAAATAAAACTGAACCTCCCTGAATGTGAGACAAAAGTCAGAAGATGGAATGGGGATCCAGGCTTCCTTGGCCCTGGATATCGTCACCCTGTTATTCAGACCCATCAACAATTTATTTATCATTTGTATATATAGTCATCTTATTTGCTGCCCTCCTCGTCCCGATCATTAGGACTGGTAATTTCCCCTTGAAGACTTAAGAGATATACAGGAAGTCCTGGACTTAGGGCCACAATCGAGCCCAAAATTTCTGTTGTTAAGTGAGACCTTTGTTAAGTGAGTTTTGCTCCATTTTACAGCCTTTCCTGCCACAGTCCTTAAGCGGATCACTGCAGTTGATGAGTCAGTAACACGGTTGTTAAGTGAATCTGGATTCCCCATTGACTTTGCATGCCAGAAGGTCACAAAAGGGGATCATGGGACACTGCGACCGTCATAAGTGAGAGTCAATTGCCAAGGGTCTGAATTTTGATCACGTGACTATGGGGAGGATGCAAAGGTCGTAAGTGTGTGTGTGTGTGTGTGGGGGGAAATTGGTCATAGGTCACTTTTTCCAGGGCCGTTGTAACTTTGAACAGTCACTAAATGACCTGTAAGTTGAGGACTTCCTGTATTTAAAAAAAATCCCTCTACGCAAGGAGCTACAATTCTGGATTATAGCCCGCTGTTCCAATGTCCTTAGATAAATTGAAGAGAGGGCCCTCCAAGGCCTACTGAGGGTCTTACTTTTGAGTCATAGGCCGACTGCTGAATGACTTCGGGGGCCATCCAGAAGGGCGTCCCGACGAAAGTGTTCCTCTTAATTTGAGTGTCGGTCAATTGTCCGGCAACCCCAAAATCCGCAAGCTTCACATCTCCTTGCTCCGACAGCAACACGTTGGCAGCTGGTCGGGGGGGCAAGAGAAGAGAGGCATCGCTTGACGAGAGAAGAAACCTGCGGCCCGAAAGAGGCCCTTCCTCTCCCCCTTTTTTTACACACCTTTGATGTCTCTGTGGATCTTCTTCTCCGAGTGCAGGTAGTCCAAACCTTTCAGGATCTCCTTGAGCATCGTAGCAATCTGGAATTCGTCGAAGGGCCCAGCACGGAGCTCGAGAGGAAATAAGCAGAGTTTGTAAGCTTTCACGAAACCCCACGCGCCGGCCTTGAAAGGCGCTCGGGTTGATTCTGAAACACCCCTTTCGTTTTCTTTATAGAGGGCTCAGCACAAGGGAGAGATTCAAGCTGAATCTCCATCTCGCCAGAAACGGCTCTCCCTCAAAAAGTCTACGTAACTAAACTAAAGGTACCTGGAAAGAGCGCTGGGTCATTATCGAAAATAAACCCGGGGGTCGTGAACGTGTTATTCTCCTCGACTCGTATCGAAGCTCCCACGTGCGGACAAGGTACTATTGGTGTGCCAGGCTTGGGAACCAGCCCAGAACGGTCGTTGATCAGACTTCAAGGTGAGAATCTGTTGCTACAGATTCTGCGCCCAGGTGAACTTCTCATGGCAAGGCAGCCCATCAGAAGCTCCAGAAATAGGGCAAAGTCCACCAAGAGACCTTCTCAGAATTCAGGGGACTACCCTACGATGCCTGCCCGGATCTTGCCCGTAGAAGAAATGATTCCTTGGTGTTACAGATACTATCTTCTGCTCTATTGACGTCAGTTCCTCTAGCCGAGGGGTCTCCAAAGGACTTCTGTAATTCCTCACCAGCCGTTTCTCGACTGCAGCTACTACGTAGAAGAGATGTGGACTTCAACGACCAGGATTCTACCTGCTGGCTGAGGAATCCTGGGAGTTGAAGTCCACAAGTTGCCATGCTCGGAGACTCCTATGTTTCTCAACCTGAGGACTTCAACCCCCAGAATTCCCTAGCCGGCGTGGAGAATTCTGGGAGCCGAAGTCCGCATAAAGTAGCTGAGAAACGCCTTTTTTTTCCCTAGTCTAAGTGAGAGGGTCTCTGCTTTCCTGGGTGGCAACCGAGGGCTCTCGGGGGCTGAACGGAGCTGCACCAGCAAAGCTAAACTTAAGCAGACGCTGACATTCTGAGGAGACAAAAACAGGCTTCAAACCCCACTAATGACATTTCTGGGCCGCCTAGATGTAAATACCGTGGCAGAATTATCTTGGCGGAAAAGGGTGGGTCTCCCGGAGAGGCCTGTGGTAAGCTGGCCTGGGGGGATAAGGGAAAACCAGACATCACCCTCCGGAGCCTCTGCTTTCGTTCAGCCCCTCCTAGCTGCTGCGCCTGTCGGTCCTTTGCAATCGGCCCTTTCAGGCTTTCAATTTACAGGAACTCAGAATGGAAACGCCAGCTCAATTTTTGCCCTCAGTGCTAGCTGTGTCTGCTCCCGCAGCAAAGTCTCCGGATCTCCTTCCAACAGAAACATCTCTGTGTGTTGAAAGCGGATTTATTTATTTATCTATCTATTTAAAGTCCACCTTTCAATTTATTAACTGCAACGGATAGTTTTTCGTGACCGCGAGGTTTCCTTTGGCTAAAAAAATAAAATAAAATAAAGTTCAAGCAACACGCTCTTTATTCCAACAGAGAGGTTTATTTACGGCCTGAGCCAGCGGTTCTGTTCCTCTGCCACCAGACCCGAAGGGAGACACTGAAGTCCCTGTTGCCAACGGGAGGCTCCGGCAGGAAAATCTGCGCTAATAGAAAACATCTTTCACTCGCGCGAAGGAATGCCAGTCCCTGCCCAGGGACGGAGTCACAGAGGCAGCTCGCTCAAGAGTCACACCCTCTCCAGCCTCGGTGGCCGAGAGGAAGGGCCCTTATTTGTTTCCGCCCAGAGGGCCCTTGTGAGGGGCCTCAGCCCCGACAAGGTCTCTCCCTGCAGGTATTGCAATCCGAAGACAGTGGCCCAAGACCCCGGACCGCAGTCACGGGCTGTTGCAACCCACCATTAACAGAAGAGCTTCAAAAACATCGGGGGGTGTTTCCCAAAATGCAAACTTTGGGACTACATGCGAATAATCGGATGTCTGGAAATGACCTCTTCACTCAAAGACTGATTATAGTCCGAGTGCCTGGCTCGCAATTCCAGAACCATGAAATGGCACCGTCCATCCAAAGGGGGAAGAGCTTACCATACAAATCAGCGGTTCAAAAAGTAACTGAAATACTTACCAAATCCAGGGCCGATCCCCCACCTAAATATTCCATTATTATCCACAACTTTGTGCCCTAAAAGGGAATGCAGGTAAAACAATTAGCTTTTTTTCCTCCTGATTTCTCCGGATCGGAGAAAGTGGGAAAAGGGGGCAGGAACAATGTGGAATTTGGGGGAGTTGTATTATGTCTGGAAACAGCATTAAGCCGGGGAAGAACGGGACGAAAGAGCCACTGTGACCGCACACAGAAACACAAACTCTGGGGTCTCCTCTGTGCTTGGTTGGTTCGCTTGCAGACATTTCGTTACCCGACTAGGTAACCTCATCAGTGCCAGTGGCTGATGGACCACACAGGGCAAGCGACTGCATTTAAGCAGAGAGTCAACCTTGCATTCTCTCCCACTGGTGATGTTACGACCCAGAGAATAGCAGAGCTGGAAGGGACCCTGGAGGTCTTCTAGTCCAGCCCCCTGCTCGAGCAGGAGACCTACGCAATTTGAGACAAGGGGCCGCCCGGTCTCTTCTTAAAAACCTCCCGGGATGGAGCCCCCACAACTTGTAAGCAGCTTGAGGCCAGGTTTCTGCACCACTCCGCAACTGCCTGCCGGCTAAAACAGAGTTGGGGCCACGTCAGCGAGACCAAAGAGCCGTTTATTCGCTCGTTAGTTTTGCTGCCCCACTTTTGCTCTCACCACTCCTGTCAATACTTGAAACGCCAGTTCTCAGCCGCCGCTTTTAGAAACTGGCGGGGGATTTGCAGTGGGGCGTTTTACTGGTTGCACTGTGCGATTGTATAAATGACCCCGGGCGTTTTCAGAAGCGCCACACGAAGCATGGTACCTTTGGAGCCCCTCTCTCGCTTGAAGGGAACCGCCGTGTACCCTCCCGAGAGTTGCTCCGAGGCTGGTGGTTATTTGTGGTTAAAAAGGGACTTTCGTCTTCCCAAACAACGCTGGGATCCCAAGAGTTTCAACACCGGAGCATTTCCATCAGCAGCCAACCAGGATATTTTTAGCTGGGAACTTATCAGCCTCCCACTTTTCCATTTCGAGATGAAGGCATCCGAGTTCCAGAAAAGGGGACTCCAGTCTTAAGCTACAGATCGGTCCAAACCTCTGGGTAAACAGTCCACAGACGGGGGGCGCTACCCTCACCCTGGTCAAGAGGCTGCCAATCAAGGCCTGAGAACAGGGGTGGGGAATGATGGCCCCTTTATGACTGGCAGACTTCAACGCCCAGAATTCCTGAGCCAGCCTCAGGAATTCTGGGCGTTGAAGTCCGCCAGTCTTTATTGCGCTGGGTTCCCCATCTCTGCCTTTGGAGGAGGAGAGGCCTCTGGGCGCAGGGGCTTGTAGGGCCCCTGCAGACGAGGTATCCTGCCCCCTTCCCCTCATTAGCAGAAAGCCCACATCCTTCCTTTGCACCGTTTGCTCCCTGAAGCCCACAAGTGTTGCCAATTGGAAGATCCGGGGCAATTTCCCAGCCAGCGCCTCCGTTAGGGACGAGTTTTAACCCAGCAGCATGTCCTCCAGACGGAGCGAAAACTAGGCAGGAGGCATGTTGTGGCGGAGGGAGGACCGGCCCCGGGACACAGCTCGCTTTGTCAGGCCAAGACAAGCGGCGTTTGCCCTCCGAGGCTGGAAACGGAGAGGCGCTTGCGCTGCTCCCTTCAGCACCTTCCCTAAGGCTCATCTGTGCTGGAAACAAGCGCTCCTTCTTTTACACGGCTGTGGTTTCACAGACGCCTTTGGGGGGGACGGGACACGAGGGGGCTTGGAGCGCCCTGTGCCGAAAACGCCTCTGAGAATTTGCCAGAGTAAACGCTAACTGGGTGTGGATCTTTCGCCCCTTGGCATCCAAGGAGCTGCTTGGCTAACCGTTGCGGGCCAAGAATGCTTAAGGCAGGTATGTGGAAGGGAGGGCACGTTTAGTCTTTGGAGGAGCAGATATGTGTTAGTCTGCGGTTTATTCAGAAGCCTCTGAACCGTGTTTTTTCTTCAGAAAAGGAGCAGAAATGGCTCCCACTCCTGACTTTTTTTTCCCATCAGTCTTCAGTCAGTCCGCAGCAGAAATCGGACGCAATTCTGATCATGCTTTTGGGGATGGTGACACAATTGAGGTGTATTGCAATTCCCATAAAAAAAGATGTTGAGACTCTAGAAAGAGTGCAGAGAAGAGCAGCCAGGATGAGGAGGAGACTGGAGGATGAAACATACGATGAACGGTTGCAGGAACTGGGCCTGGCTAGTCTAGGGAAGAGAAGGACCAGGGGAGACAGGAGAGCAAGTCTTCCAATATTTGAGGAGGGGCTGCCACAGAGAGGAGGGGGGGGTCAAGCTATTCTCCAAAGCACCAGACAAGGAATAATGGGTGGAAACTGATCATGGACAGATTCAACCTGGAAATAAGGAGAAATTTCCTGAAGGTGAGAACAATCAACCGATGGGACAGGAGTTGCCTTTGGAAGTTGTGGGAGCTTCATCCCTGGAGGCCTTCAAGAGGAGACCGGACTTGCCATCGGTCAGAAATGGTGTAGGGCCTCCTGCTTGGGTGGGACTAGATGACCTACAAGGTCCCTTCCAACTCTGTCAATCTGTTAGAATTAAAATCCTATGGAATCTGGAGACTGTGATAGTCTAGACCAGACGTTCATACATAAACTGCTCCATGAAGGGAAGGGCCGAACTGAAACGTCTTTGGGACACAGCTGGAATCAAAGAGGGCGAGCCGATTCCAGATGTGGACAGGAAACGCCTGCTGCCCCCCTGAGCGCGAAGGCAGAGCGTTCGTGCTCCCTCCAAGGAAAAGGTAAGCAGGGCCCGCCGTGCCCCGCCCTCTCCCCGGACGCCCCCACTCGGCCCCTCCCTGCAGAAACAGCCACGCCCCATCGGGGCCCGGAGCGGAGGCCCCTCTTACCTTCAAGTAGGAGCCGTAGTATTTGGTGACGTAAGGGCTGTCGCACTGGCTGAGCACCGTGATCTCCTGCTGGATGTCCTCGATTTCATCCTCGGCTTCCTCCAAGTCGATGATTTTAATGGCCACCACGTGCTGCGTCCGGTTGTCGATGCCCTTAAAGACCTCTCCGAAGGAGCCCTTCCCGATGCGCTCCAGCTTGGTGAAAAGCCCCTCGGGGTCCGCTCGGTGGTTCTGCAGGGGAGCCAAGGGGAGGCACCGACCTTTCAAGGCACCCACCGACTTCGAGCTTGGCTGAAGATTTCAACTGTGGTGTCGCCGGAAATAAGTTTTTTTTTGGGGGGGGGGGTTCCCTCTCTTCCTGAAAACCTGCCCGGGAGCTACTCCTAATCCTGGGACGATTGTGTGTGCAATCTCAGAATCTGTACCTAAGTGTACAACTGCACTTTCTTTTTTTTTTTTTAAGACGTTCACTTTTATTTACTCCTTAGAGGGGTGCAGTGGCCTAGAGGTGTGGAGCTCTCGCCTCGCAATCAGCAGGCTGTGAGTTCGATCCTAGACAGAGGCAGATATTTCTCTCTCTGGGCACAATGAGAATGTATCTGCTGAACAAAACTCCGCAATGGCGACAGGAAGGGCATCCGGCCATTCAAACACTCCGCTAGCTCCATTCAGTTGGCCAGACTCCACCCCGCAAGGCATTATGGGGTCGTTAAAAGGAGATGATGACTTTTCTTTACTCCTTAGAAGTTTGGAAGACAGATATACCCTGGGGTGGGGGAGAAGACATGAAACTAACCAGTTAATGGTTAAGAAACGCTTTCATTCGCTTTTGAAGTGTCACCATGCACATTCCTCTCTTAATTGGCTCCCTCTAATTAGCCGACAGAGGCGATGGGAAGATCTGGATCCCGGCCACCGCCTGGCGGGCACCTCCTGCCTGAGGACGCCTCCGGCAACCCTGGTTCCACCTGGCTTTTTTTAACATTCAGAAAGTATCTGGTAATGAACCAGGCGATGTTGGTCAACGGCAAAGCAAAGCACGGTCAGGCGCGAAGGACCGTTTGCAAGACTGAGGTACAGGTGGTCCTCGACTTACAACGGTTCATTTAGTGACTGTTTGAAAGTCACAACAGCACCGGAAAAAGGGACTTATGAACGTTTTTCATGCTTAACGACTGTTGCAGTATCCCCGTGGTCACTAGATCGGAATCCAGACCCTGGGGAACTGACTCCTATTTATGATGTGTCCCAGAGTCATGCAATCGCTTTTGGCGATCTTCTGAAAAGAAAGGCAACAGGGAAGCTAGGTTGGGTTAACAACCACGTGACTAACTCCTCAGCTGCAGTGACTCACTTGCCAGCTGTGGCAAGAAAGGTCATGACGGGGCAAAACTCAATAAATGGCTCACTTAGCAGCAGAAATCTTGGGCTCAATTGTGGTCGTAAGTCGAGGACAACCTGTACAGATGATTTATTGGACTTGTGAGAGCGCGACAATTCTAAACTTAGGACACGCTTAACTTCGCCCTCCTTGGCTCTGCCTTCTCTTCTACATCACCGGCCTTTGACGACAGCTCCATTTCCAAGAATGCCTCAAAATAAAAATGGTGGGTGGGGCCAAATTAAGACTGGCTCGTCCAGGAAAAGGACAAAAGAAAAGCAAGGATCTTGATAAGGACTTCACGACCACAGTTCTAGGGAGGCTGAGTTGGGGGCTCACACCGAGGTCACGCTTCGAGTCATGGAAAACGAGGGCTACGCTAGAATGGCCCGCTAGGCAGTCCAGATGAATTCAGGGGCAGCTAGTTAGTGAAACCTGCTCCCGATACGTTGCTGTCTGAGTCTAAGGCAAGGCACTGCAACCTTGGCAACTTTACGACTTGGGGAATTCTGGGAGTTGAAGTCCACAAGTCTTAAAAGTTGCCAGGATTGGAGACTCCTGTTCTAAGGTACTAGCCGGGGAGCATGAGGGTTGTGGTCTACTCTATCCAGCTCTCTTCTGGCTGAAGAATGGGTCTCTAGCAACAGTCCCACAGCATCTGCAGAAGATGGGCCTTGATGTTCTGGAGCTCGGGGCTGCCACAAAACCTCTGGAATCCCAGCCTTGCTGAAAAGAGCCTCTTCCCCGCAACATGTTCTAAAGTGTCCTTTTTGTGCACAAGCACCTATGGTTGTGCAACGCTTCCCGCTTGCCTAATTGTTTCTCTTTAAGAAAGCAGCTGACAATTACCCGGACGGCGGCCTTCCTTTCTCGCTGGAAAAGCTCAATCCCCTGATGGAAATTTCCATTCCTACATCTCGGGCTTGGGCACAGCTGGCCAAGGCTACTCAGTGTAAACAAACAGGCCCCTGCAAGACCATCAAGAGCACCTCCAACATCTGAGAAACAGGCACATTTTTCCAAGGCAGCATCACCTTCCCCCCCTTTTCTTCTGAAGCAAGTCAGGAGGTGTCAACGTCCCGGGTTCCAGGCGTTTGGAAGTCAAGCAGGAATTTCCAGAATTCAATGTATTTTTAGCACAGCCGCCCCTGAAAACCCTGTTTCAAAGCGCAACAGCAGCTCTATGCAAAGATCGCTCCGGTTGAAAGAAACAGAAGCACGTGAACTAATCCAGTATTCAGACCAGACCGGATCTTGGGAGCATTTACAAGCCACATTTGCATTCTCAAAGCTCACCCAGGGGCCTGGGGACTCCGAGGAAACGGTCAGACCGAGCGAGAAAGCAAGAGGATTGAGGTGCTCCTGTTCTACCACGGGGGTGCCCGACCCTGGCAACTTTAAGACTTGTGGACTTCGACTCCCAGAATTCCCCAGCCAGCCGAGACCTACCCTCTACCTTACGACATCCATGACGTCATGCAACGTATGGATCACCCCATGCGATGCAAACCCCTGGCTCACCTTCTTTCGCACACTGTGTGAACCAGCTCTTGCATTTCAATGCCCGTGCGCCCTGCAGAAAAACAACTGAACCATTTCCTTAAGTCGCATCCACTTATTTAAAGCTCCCCGGTTTTTAAAAAACAAACAAACCCAGAAGTCTCACATGCACACAAGTTCCTCCTCTGTTTTGGTCCTCAAAACAGAGAGGGTTGTTTCAGCCTGAAGTAGAGAACAAGGCGTTGTGTTTTCCAAGCTCTCTGTCCTTTGTGAAGACACACTTTAATCGAGAGTGCTTGATCCTCCCGGTTACAAATGCAAGAGTAATCTGGAACTCAAGAGGGGAAGTGCCTCTTTTCCTGGCAAAGCTTGAGCGAGATGACAGTCAAGCAAGCGCCAGAAGAATAATCTTGTCCCTATAAAATAGCTGGCTGGGGAATTCTGGGAATTGAAGTCCATGTATCTTAAAAGTTCTTCCGGCTGAGAAGCGCCAAGAGAGCAACTCTTATCCCACCAGGATGTCTGCCTCGACCTTCAATTGCAGGATTCAGACCCCAGTTTGGCCACCGCTGAATATTTCGGGAGCCAAAGACTTTTGTATCTAAAGACGCTCAGGCTCGGCCAACCGATATCAGATCTACTAAAGTTCTTACGTTCCTGGAGATGAACATCCTCGATCCCTCCCTTTTACCAAAGGGAATCTCTGCTCACACCTGCCAGGAAAGGGTCAACAGGGCTGCAAATCCTGGAGGTCTCTTGTCCTTGCTGCAAATTTAAGAATGAGATCCTGAGCCCTTGAGCGGCAGATCCAGCAAAATCCTGTTTATCTTCGGGAGACCCGCGATGCTGGCATAAGCTGCTCTGTTGTCCGTGAAGGAGAGTTAAGAATGTGACTAATGAATGTAACTGAACAAACCGAAAATACAAATATTTACAATCAGCTTTGTGTGAAAGAAATGAATCAGTGGCTAATTTTGCGATCATTTCTGCTTGAAGGTACCTTGTACCGGCTGAAAGTCCGAATGCTTGCACACTCACATTTTTCCCGGAGAGCTAACTTCCGCGAAACTATTAAGGAATCTTGAATTTCAGATCAGTTTACACTTCCTGAAAACAAACCACAGGGACTTCAGCGCCATCCAGAACAAAGTAACAGGATAAGTGAGCAGGCTTCAATAACGGTAATAATTAGACGTGGCCAAATCCTTTCCTATCTTTTAATCATATAATGGTCCCTTTCTTTATTAGGAGCGTGGAGGAAGAAGGATGGCAGGAGGAGCAATTTAAATGCTTGGAAGGAAGGATTGTTTATATCACCTGCTTTCCTTTTAAATAATAATCCAATCTAAGTTAAGGATCTAATGACAACAACAAAGAGCTGCTTGACTAATAGTATTTTTATTATCTTAATACTATGGCGGAATGCTTTGAGGGAACCCACAAGGTTATTCCAGGAACTCAGAAGAGCCCAAGAATAAAAATAATTCAAAAAGGGAAACTGGGCAAAACAGAAGAGCAGATTTTAAAAATCTGAACATCAAAGGAGTGCCTTGAAATTGCTGATATTTATTCACTGGCAACTCCAGAAGTTAAACTGAGAAAAATGGGCTGTGTTTTTTCCCCATCACCCACTCTTTTTTCATGTGGCGATTCTGCCACAATCTTTTAAGCTAATAGAATTTGTAACGGACTATTAATTTTCCAGCACATTAAAAAATTAATTGAATCGCATGTCTGATTAGAGATATATATGCAATGCTTTTTGGGGGGAGAGAAATTTCAGGAGGAGAATATGATCAGCTTAAAAGTACTTCCTGATCAAGTAACTTTGTCTGACTCAGGTTTCCATATTCCTCGGTGTACATTTTAAAATTACAAAAACGTATTTTAACTGAATTACCTGGCTAACGCTGAACATTGAAAAGTGTTTTATTTGGCACCAACATAAAATGAACTGAGTCTCAGAAGAGCTGAAGTTAAGACTTCTTCTATGTTTAGAAGACTGCTTCAACCATGGGTGGAATGTCACATCACACATTAATCCAGTGTGACTACATTATTCCTAGAAAAGCACTTAATTCTAAGGAGCTGGTGGGAGAAACCTGGTGGAGAAATATCATGGCCCACCAGTCAATCTTGGTTATAATTAAAAGGGGCTGTTTAATTGCTGTCTACATGCCAGAAAGCCCATCACTCTCCATTTTTCCTACTTTGATGAACCAAGCTTTGCAATTCTAGGCTCCTTGGATGTGTTTTAAATCAATCAGTTCAGCCAACTGAACAGAAGCAGGCCACAAATCTGTGGGGCACCAGGTAGCTTCACC
>JANHFL010002094.1:154201-165351 GCA_032468155.1 Oxyrhabdium leporinum | reverse complement strand
CCCCCCCCCCCCCCCCCCCCCCCCCCCCCACTCTGAAGACACTGGAATCAAACAGAAATCCTAGAGCCGCAGCCCTGGATTATTTATATAAGTTGTTCCAGAAGGTCACGTCAAATTTATTGCTGAGGGTAAATTTTGTGCTTCTGGGAATGCCAAACTGGAGCTTGCTACGAACAGATCGCGATCTCGCAGTGAGAATGTGGACATTTTGAGAAGCAGAAGGTTTGCAGATGTCTTGCTCGGCTGTTTCAACTCAAGTCTGTTTGCCTTTTCAGATGAAACACCCCTGCAAACCTCGGCTGGTCTCAGAAGCAGATCCAGATCAAAGTCCCAGGTGCGGAATAGATGAATAATGAATGGATTGGGAAGCCTTGAGAGAAGCGGTTGGATCTGAGGCCAAATCCTTGTTTATTTTAAGAGCGTTTGATATGGCCCAAAGCTTCTTCCAGGCTTTTATTGAGGAGAAGAAGAACTTTATTGTCACTTTGAATGTACCCTCATTGGCATACGTTAAAAATGAAATTTCGTTGCATACAGCTCTTAAAGGGTCACCGCCTCCAATTTTACACCACATAAACATGACAAGATAAACAAACAAAGAAACAAATAAATTTCTACCCTCCGTCTAGCAAACCCTCGCAGAGACGTAGAAAAGACGCCTAATCGATGGGCCACCATTTGTCTGGAATGGTCTAGCGTGGTCTAGCGTTCCCGTTGGAGCGGGGAGTTGGACTAGAAGACCTCTAAGGTCCCTTCCAACTCTGTTATTCTGTAATATCTGATGTGCCGCAGAAGGAACCAAAAAAAGAATATAAATACATTAGCTGGATTAAATTAGGATCGCACAAAATAACGGCAACAACTGACGGGCACCAGAAAAAGCACATTTATAAACTTTTGATGGGGCCCAGATTATTCTCGTTCTATCTTCACAGCCAAAACTTTGTGCTTCTGTCCATGGCAGTGAAGGTCCTCTACTGTGTATCTGTACACATAGACACACAAAGACAACCTGAACTATTCGAGGAATATCTTATCTCCTTGCTCTGTTTCAACCATTAAAAAAAAGCCGAGGGACCAACAGCAAAGATGAAACAAATAGGTGTTATATTCCCATTTAACCGCGCAATGATGCCCAATGGGCACATTACTGCTTTTATAATCTCCCAATTATAAAAAATACCTGCTGTTACTTCACCCTGCAAATTCTATCGCTGAATTTCTCAGGACGTTTTAAAAAGGCGATTGGGTCCCTTCTCTCAGGCATTGGCTCCAGAAACAGACAGAGAAATAATCGGTTGTTAGGAATAGCCTCTGAATCACGGGGCATTATACAAACCGTGCGTTCGTTGAAACTTTGGCTTGGCAAAATTCATCGGCAAATTCAGCGGAATGTAGTGCTCGTGGTTGCAGATGGTCTGCAGAAATTCAAACTTGTATTCCACCAAGAGCTGGATGTGGAGAAGGAGAGAAAAAAAGAAGAAGGATTTATAGCAGACCGCCCCTGTTTTCTATCCCCCGCAATGGCTCCAGGAAGCTTCCTTTCTTACCTTTGGGTCCTTGGAGCTGAACCCAGAAACGTAGTCATTGATCAAGTTGAAGATAAACCCTCGGTCCATGAAGGTCAAACAGCGCTGTGGAAGAGGACAGAAGGTGGACCTCCTGCACTGCGCTGACTGAGCGTGTTTCTGGTGTGTACGAATGCTACTTATGGGGTAACCTTTAGGTATCTGGGGGCTCACATCAACAGAGTTTCAATCCTAGAAGCGGTCCCAATGCTGGCGAAACTTGTTTGGGTTTTTTTGTAAATTAAAGATGGGGAAGGAAGGAGAGAAAGAGGCAACGTCTGCACCAACCTTCAAGAAGTTGGCCAAGGAGAAGTTGACATTTCTCGACTCTTCTGGTATTTCGCTGTAGCGAATGTTTACGTGTGGAATGATGGAGAGCAGCAAAGAATGCAGCGCGTGGCCGTAGGACTCTGGGAACCTCTGTGGCCTGGGAAGCTGAAAGGACGAGGTGTGAAGTCGGGCTCAAGCTCCTTGCATTCCCACCAGACCCTCGTGGCTTATCTGTAAAAGCTTCCTAGGCTGTGCTTCTGCCCTTACCTTAATCTTGTTCTCATGCAGAAGATAAAGAGCCATGGACTTCACCAGAATTTCAAAGAAAAACCATGAATACTGGAAGCAAGAGGAAGAGGAGAGAGATGTGTCCCAGCCAGGACATGTCTCCACCAGTTCCCACATTACAGAAGAAACCACGGTATGGAGAAGGCCACCGAATGATCGGTGTGTAGCCTTTCTCAACACCCTTGGCTTGATGGGCTTCAAACTTTGCAAGGAGAGGCAGCCTCAAAGGACTTGACTTTCCATGTTTGGCCTCACCTTCAGCATCTTATTGATGGCCAAGAAATCTGCGGACTGCTTGAGAATTGTTGATATGGCTCCTGCCAAGATTTCGTGCGTCATCTTCGCCTGGGGCCCGCTGGGCTTCTCGGGCTGAAAGCAGAACTGTGGGGGAGAAGAGACATTTGGGACTATTGATGATAGACTCCCTGGACCCAGAGTCTATGACCCAGAATAGGGTCCTTTCTCCAACTCACCTTGATGAATGTCCTCAAATAGTGGTCAAGATTCTCCTCATGGCATCTGGACACGATGTAGAGAAGAACCCTGCAGGAAGGGATGGAAAAGAAGGACAGAGGGAGAACAACACATCTCGTTGTTATACGGAAGAGGGATCGGCTTAATGGCAAAAAAAAGGCTGTAAAATCAGGCGCAGTCACATGAGGACTTATTAACTACTGCCTCACTTAGTGACAGAGGTGCTGGCCCCAGTTCTGGATGCAAATTGAGGACTAATGCTATTTGTTTCCCCCCATAGAGCTCCACAGTTAATTTGCATCTGAAAATCCCTCCTGCTGGCGTAGAAGGTTGAACTAGAAGACCTCCAAGGTCCCTCCCAACTCTGTTATCCTGTTACTCTTAACTCACCAGGTGTGTTAGCTTCTGTAACTGACCTGATTATGCCACCGTGCTGCATTGGGTTGTTAGCATGCTGAAAATACCTGAAACAGGTCGCTCGTCCGGGGCCCAAACTCACATAGTGCTGTTGATGGCCACCTCTTCCTCTTCTGGATGGCTGGTGAGGACTCGGAAGAGCTGCGTAAGGATCACCGGCAGAAACTGTATCGTGACCTGGATCTCCATGGCATGCAAACACTGAAACCAAGATACGTGTTAGTTAGACTTCAAGAGGGTGCAAAGAAGAAGGTCTTGTGATCTTTGAGCCTTTGCTCGGTCCTTCTTTCCATAACGGTGACCGCATCTGTGCTCTCCCCAAAAGATTCCCCACCCCTTGTCCAGACTCAGCTCACCTTCAGATATTTGACAAGTTCCCCTGGCACTCCTTTGGCGCCTCCCTGAATCGTCTGGCAATACTGGAAGAATTTATGTAAGTGACGATCCTGGAATGAGACAGAAGAACAGAATTCACCAATCCTTAAGAGCAGAGGGAGCTGTTTCCACTCGGGCCTCGTCTGAGCTTACTGCAGTTGGGGAGATCCTGAGCTTGGGCTCCCTTCTCCTCAGGGCCCGGGGAACAGGGCTCCCTTCTCACCTGGCTCCTTCGCAGGCAGCCGAAAACCAGGGGGGGAGTTTTGTTTTGGTAAGGAACCAGGTAGGGGTGGTGGGGAGGGTCTCATGGCTGCCCTGTTTTAAAGACTTATTTCTATGGGGTTGCAAAAGGGCCCCTGTGAAGGCTGGTCTTTCGTCCGTGTTTATTTATTTAAGAAAATGTATATGGTCCCCAGCTTATTCTCCAGGTGACCCCAGGTGACGTCAAGGATAAAAGCCCAATGCAAGAACAATAGACAAGTAATAAGCCTCCACACCCCCTGGGGGCAGCAATCAAATGAGCCACCTGATGGTTTCCATCCCGCTCTGGGGTTTCCAGGCCCGTTGGCAGACCCAGGTCTTCCGGGCCTTGGGAAAGAGTGTGAAAGCGGGGGCCAGTCTTATCTCCTTGGGGATGATGAGAAGAGCCTTCTTCTTGCTCCCAGCAGAGGGACCTCCTCAGGAGAGGGGATCTGCAACATACCTGAGTATATATGGTGGACTCCAAGTGTAGCTTCAGCTTGAAGAGGTCCTTGGCTCCATCCACCCACTTGATGTCGATATTTGGCTGGAGATCCAAAAGAAGAAAGAGGCATTTTTGAAGTTTGGGCTTTGCCTAAAGTAGTCTGGGCTACCTGACCAAGCAGTTTGGCCCAACCGGCGATGAAAAGAGCCATTTAAGTTGAACCCAGAAATGGGCCCACGCAAGAGAGAGAAAACATTTCTCTCTTACGTGGAGAGAAAAGTATTTCTAAGCATAGAAAAATCCCAGGTCCTCCAAGTCTGCAGCCAAGAAGCCATCCGAACAGCACAAACGAAGCTGGCCAGGTCCTTGTGGGCTTTGCAGAGCACATCTTGTTCACACAAGCGCAGTTTTGCAGGAACTGGGGCAAAGGCATGGCAGCGGGGGCACTTGCAACAGGAGGGACAGTTATACTCCTGGGTAATGTGCCAATGGGACAGGGGCTTGAAACTTGGCTAAGAAACTCTGAGATACCTGCCTGGTTGGGTGCAACTCTGTGGATTTGTTCCGCACTCTGTCTGGAAGGGTGAAAAATGTAGCATCCCAAACCACACATGGGTTGTTCTCCGTATGACGAACCCATCTCAGAATCCCCTTACCTTTCGTGCCTCGGTATCTCCCGCGCTCAGGTAGCCGGCTGGCAGGTTGGCCGAGACTGGGAGCTGCTGCTCAGAGGTGATAATCAGCCCATCTTTCAACAAAGGCAGCCAGGCAAAGCCGACTGCGGGGAGAGAAGAGACACGGTGGATCAGCCAAGGCCTCGCTGGTCTGAAGAGCTGCAGAAGGTTTAGGTGGCACCTGCAGCTCATACGCTCAGCCCAGGTGAGTCTGCAAGACTGTTAAGCTACAAACGAAGGCCAATCTACGTGTCTCGGGATAAAGTTTCAGGAGCCAATTTGGGTCGGTCAGCAGGAACTGAAGTTCAGCCTTCTGAGCTTTCAGACTCGTGATGGAGCCCATCACCAGGGAGGGAACATTCCAGCAGAGAGAGGGTCCCTGAGGATGGGCTCCAAAAACTCAGACAACTAAACCTCTGGTCCCGGTGACCGACCCAGATTGGATCCTGCAATCTTAAATTAGAATCCCAGAGGATAATTCATAGGTGTGCCCTAAATGATCATTCATGTAGGAGCCCAGGCAGTTGGGCAAGTCCAGAACCCTGGGGAAGGAGAGGCTTTGGCTACCTGTGGTCTCCACGGTGTCCTGTTTCTTTGCCGTCCCCTTTGTGTTAATTTCGCAGCTGATGTGATAGAAGGTGAACAACAAGTGATGCTTCTGATGGAGGTGGATCGGAAGCTGGATTTTGATCTATGCGACAGGAGGAGAAGGGAGGCCGAATTCTCGCATGATTTCACTTTAAAAAAAGATGATCAGCATTTTGCTATATCCGACTGGGGAATTCTGGGAGCCGAGGCCCACCCATCTTAAAGTTGCCAAGTTTGAAAAACTTAGGTCAAAAATCAAAGGAGGATCCTAAGTTCTATCAATAGAAAATAACCTATTTTCTCCTTTTTTTTCCGTGAAACCTCAAGTGAATCGACCATCTCCTTCTCCTCTGATGGTTTGTTTTTTTTTCTCACCTCATCGTAAAACTCGGGGCTCTGATTGTGGTGCAAGACACAAGCGTAGGCGTGCGAGGTGAACAGAGGCCCTCCGGGTTTGCCGTAGAAGCACTGCAGGACATAACAAGATCGCAGTGAGGTTGAGAGGAAGAAGAAGGCGGCTCAAAAGGCATGACTATCTCCTTGGACCATCGAAAGTCCTTCCCTCACTTCCTCTGCAACCCTGCTCGGTTCAGTCTGATCAGAATTGGGCCCCAAGAAGGGGAGATCTCATCACACCGAATCCCGCTGCTAGGATTCAGATGTTGGTGAAAAAGATCTCCGGGTTCCAGACTGGCCATGTGTAGGAGCCCAAGTTTCAAGAGCTCCAACTGGGGTCAACTGGCGCCCTCTAGTGGGAATACTGGACAAGCTGATGGACCTTCTGTCTTTGTTCGTATGGAAGGGAGACCCAAAGATCTAAGCACTTGCAAAACTCAGGAAGCCCACCAATCGCCATGACTAGAGATCAGGGGGCAGGTGGACAGGACCTTCCAAGGTGAAGGAGATCACTCATCTGGCCCAGAGGTTGGAGCATAAAGGACAGGGAAGTTCTGGAGATGGAATGAGCCCCAGATGGCAGCGTGAGGAGAAAGGTATACTAGAAACTTGACATAGAGTGCCAGGAGGCCACCTGCCACCTCGGCACCAGGAGACATTAGAGGCCAGAAGAGCAGGATCATCTTCTTGTGAGACAACCTCTTCCTTGGACAGGGATGTGGAGTACCTTTAAGGCTTTGGCATCTCCTTCATCAGAATCCTTAAATTCCACCCGGATGGCAATGTTCCTTGCCTGGAAGAGTGACACACAGCAGGCACAAGGGAACAGTCAGGCCCCCATTTGTGCCACAAGGAAGCTCTTCTCACCCTCCTACACGTCTCCGTCAGCTGAAGTCTCCTTACTCACCTTGGTGAACGTCTTCTGGCCGTCGTACTTCAAATGCAAAGGGTAGACGTAGAGCCGGTTTCTGTAGGCGGTGAACGGGCAGCAGTACTTGGCCACTTCGGGCACAAATTCATCGACCTCGAGAGCCACACCATCACGCTGCTCCTGTCCGTCAAAGGGCTTGATGGGGATGAAAGCAGCTGTGACGCAGTCTGGCAGAGGACAAGAGCCAGAGGCAGCACATGGTGACAGTGCTCCCTCTTTGGACAAAGCCGATGGGAGAAGTTGGGTTTTCTTAACAACTGTGGTATCAAGGTTGCAAAATCTGACACAACTCGTTTAATAACTGCATCACTTAGCGACAGAAGCTCTGGACACAATTGTGATCATAACTTGAGGACTATCTGTATATTGATTTGACAGCCTGAAGGGGACTGAGAATCTGTCCCAACTCCAGAATATGCAATGTAAATTTCCAAACCAAGGTTTTTGTTAATAACTATGGTTAAGGCCAAAGTGACGGGTGACTTGGTACCCACCCACCCCTCTCTCTCTCTCAGGCCAACCAACCAACCAACGGCTCAGAAACAAGATTAGACAAGGGAAACTCAAGCTGATGAATAGCCGAAAATAACACTCATGTTTCTCCACCTTTCTCCTCTATCCTTACTTGAGAGCTCCAAGGGGACACACTCCAACGTCACATTCAGTTGGCCAGGTATCACTTGTAGTTTTGTCTTCTCTGGTCTGCACAGGAAACAAAGAACAACTCAGAAGACAAACCAGGCAGCCCAACTCAACAAGGTTGGGATGAAAAATCGGGGACATCTATTTTCTCTCCACTTTCTGCAGCCCAAAGCCTCTCTTCGGACCCCTGTGGGACACCCCTGTGCCAGCAGCCTTACTTCTTATACTCTGCCAAGAACTTCAGGAGGTCCTCCATGGAGAGTTTGCTGCTCTCTTGCTTATAGAGGGGAGAGAACTTCCCATCCAGGTCCAAGGTGCCTTGGGAGTCTTTGAAGACAGACCTGGAAAGAGAAAAGGGTGTACATTTGAGCAATGTTCCCACTTGCTCGTGGAAACCTCACAGTCTGCCAGGTAAATACCCAATGTTAGAATTTATGGAGCCAAGAAGCAGATGCTGAAACACAATCAGGAAAAAGAATGCAAAGAGTCGGTTGATACAAAGTTGGCTTGGTGCTCTTTATATATAAGCCACCTTCCTCCCTTCTTAGTCAGGTTCTTTCATTTTAACAGTTCAAGTCAAGAGATCAAACCACGTTTGAAGGACATGCAGGCCGAAGAGTGGCAATTTTCATACAACTCCCTGACAAAATGAATCAGAGATGAATCAAAGTCAGGCAATATCAAGGTCAATGGCACGTGCATTCAACTTTCTGGAGAACATAAGCTGCTAAGGGAGAGACGTTTCTTGGGGAAGTTGCTGGTGTGTCTTTAGATGTGCTGACCAAGGAAAGTTGGTTTATCAAATACCAGTCACAGAGAAAATATTTCTCCAGCGTTGTTCAGGGCTATCTGGACATGTGTTTGGCAGCCCTATGGGCTGTAGCCTCCTAAAGGCCTCCTAAAGGCCGGCAAACTTCCAGGGATGGAGATTTCAATCAGGAAATGTCTTTCTGAGGAACGGTAGAAGAAGCAAACTCCTGGAAGAGCAAAGTCAAAATAGAAGGTCTCCTCCCACGAAGAGCCTTCAAATGCCATCTTCACATGGCAGTTTGTCCTGGTAGCTGTGGGCAGGTGTCTTGGCTCCTGGCATCTTCCACTCATGGGAAGGGTGACATGCTGGCATTGGCATCAGCACAAGAAGTAGCCTCACCTGACTGCCCAAGCAAAGGGCATCCGGTACTGTCCAAGACGGCTGCACACCACCTTGGCCAACTTGTGGACCTTCTGCGTTGTCTGCGAAGGAATGAAAACAGATCAGATGTGGACAGCTGGTTGAAGTTGGAAGATGAAAGAGATCCAGGAGTGGTGGCAAGCCGGGCAGTCAATCTCAGAGAAGTCGGGTAAGGCAAGTTCTGAGAAAGGGGTAAGTGAGGTTCCCCCACCAAGACAAGCCCATAAATGCTCTAGGTGAACACCGAGAACATCTGAAACATCTCCAATTGCTCACCATCACCTTTGTCTACCCAGGAAGAGTACAAGTGGGCAAAAGGTGGCATATGCGGCTCAGTAAATAAATCCTGCCCATCTCTATCCCCAATCAAAGAGATGCTGCATGCCCTGTCCATGTTCAACTCTCAAGCTCTTCATAACCTGATCTAGGAGTCACATTATTTAGGTGGAATGTTCATAAAATACATTCACACACTGCACGAAGATACGGCTTGTTTGATCTGGGTACGACCGCTCAATCGCTCTGATTTGTAAACCATAGCCAGGTACAACATCAGAATCCAGCCAGCCATTATTGCCTCTTATGTGCTCAATCATCGTTGTTATCTCAACAGGATGTTTCCTGCCCTCCAGGATGTAACACGAACTGGAGGAGCTTTATGGGATGAGGGGTCCCACCTTAAGACATTGATTGCCTTCTTTCTCATCCCAAAGCGTGGTGAGTCCATCCCATGAGATCAGCTATACCTTTGCAGGATCCGAATTCTTGACGTACGGCTCCACGCTATGGGCAATGCTTCCTTGAAGCACCTTCTCCACCCGAGCAACGAGAAAGATTTCTGGGTGTGGGTTGGTCACAGAGAAGACCCCCTTTGTGCAAAAGAGAGGCAGAGCATCAGAACCTACAAAGCCCTTAAAGATGGACAAGATGGCCATCGTTTGAGTCTCAGCTAGAAGCTCAGGCCTACACAAAAAATATTTTAAGCCATGTGAGTCTGTCCTTACTTAAGAGAGAGTTCAACCAACTCTCTCTTAAGTAAGGACAGAAGGGCTCCCAACAGGTGGGTGTGCTCACCTACAAAGCTGTTGGGCTCTAAAATAGTTCCCTCATCTCTGACTGACATCATCTGCGTTTCCAGGATGTAACTCAGAATCAGATTCCTGCTGGTCAATCAGGAGTGGAAGTATCCACTGTAACAACCGTTCCTGCCCTGGCTTTGCCATTGTCATAACACGCTCAGCATCTGGATCTCCCACCCCAAAACATAGACCAGTCATTGGGGGAGCAAGAATAGATCTGCGCTTTAACCTCGTGTTCTGCTGAAGGACTTTCCTCTGGCATGAAGTTGACTATGGAGAACTAAATAGTAGATTGCTCCATATTAGGTTTAATTCAGCTCCTATTTTCTTTGGAGGCTTCCTTCCTGTTCAGGAGGTCAGGTGGACTCCACAGAACATCTCACCTGCTTTATGTAGCGCAAGCTGGATTCAGCCATGCCATGGAGGGAATGCCTGTTGACGGGGCTGTTTCCAGGTTGTTGGTCGGAAGAGTCACGCAGCATCTCCCGCACAGGGCCAGAGTTTAAGTCCACGTGGAAATCTGCTGAGATCTTGCAACAGTTTTTCAGATCGAAGAGAGCCAGGCTGAGGAAGAACGGTTCTACCTGGGAACACAAAAAGAAGATCCTGAGGTTGACATTAATTGGACGTCCTATGATAGGGAACATTGGATTTTAAAGGAAAACAATGAGTTGCTTTGAACTTTGGAAAAGGCTCCTGAGAACATCAAGGCAGGGTTGACCAGACTCAAACTATCCTACTTTGGACACATGATGTGAAGACCCAGCTAGGTGGAGAAGGTTGTCATGCTAGGAACGGTGGAAGGAAAAAGAAGAAAGATCAGCAACAAGGCGGAGGGACTGAGTTGCAACAGTGATGAGTGTATTGGAAGACCTGAAGGACCATGTTGGTGCCAGATCATCTGGGTGGAAATCTATCTGTGTGGTTGTTAAGAGTCAACAATGACTTGTTGGCATATAGTCAATCAAAGTGCCAAACTGAGACTGCCTGGGAGGGGGCACCTTCTAGAAGATTGGTGGGCTTCCACGTGCTGTCGGTTGGCCACTAGGAGAACATCTGGACTAGGTAGCCAGGGGCCAGATCCAGCAGGGCGTGGCTTATGTTCTTATGACACGTTGCGAGGATCAGGAAACTGTTTTGGAGTGAGTAAATAAACATTTGGGGAAGGCTCTGGCAACAAAAACGTATGTGGGCGGGTGCCTACATTGGAAGGGGGGTCCTTGGAGCTGTCATTCAGCTGGGCCAGGAGGTTGAAGGTGAGGGTGCAGCAGTTCAAAAGGAAGCGTGGCCGGCCCTTTTCCTCAAAGGGTTGGATGTCCATCTCTAGTCCGGAGAAATCGAGCCTCTAGAAGAGAAAAAGGTGAATGATTATTTTCCCACCTGGATCAGGTGGAGAGAGGTAGAAGAAAGTCTTTTGTGATTATCATGTTTGGAAAGGAAGGGCAGATTGCACATATTTCAAAAATATCTTCCTTCCCTCCCTCCCTCCCTCCGCTTCTCCTTCCTTTTTTCCTTTTCTTTCCTTCCTTCCTCTCTCCCTCCCTCCCTACCTGTCAGCCATGCTTTTTCCCCAATCCAAGCACCTCCGTCCC
>JANHFL010002094.1:87994-119300 GCA_032468155.1 Oxyrhabdium leporinum | reverse complement strand
GTGGGATTTGAACCGCTAGATTGAATCAGCAGAAGTGGCCTGCAGTTCAGCACTCTAACCACTGCGCCACCTAGGCTCAATGATGTTAAAACCCTGATATATTCAAGAACCCGTGCTTCAAAAGGGCATTATATGTGAACTAGGTTTTATTGAGTTGCCATGATTATAGGAATGACCGAAATATCTAATGGGTTTTTTTAATATGCTTCCTATTTTCCAGAGATTCAGAAAACTAATTGTAGCTAGCCCAGATCTGAAAATGAGAGGAAAGATCAGAGCTGGCTCATATGTTGCTACAGCAAATGACTACGATGCCAAACTGAAAGGTGATGGCAACATTTCAGCTATTACAGAAAAAGAGACACATTTCTAAATGAACTTTCTATTATTATTTTTTTTTGTAAAAATGAAGACATAAATAAATGAATGAATACTTCACTTAATTATAGGAAGCAGCTTGTTTTGCACAACTTTATTAACAAGTTAATTTTAAAGTAAACTTGTATAATTGTTTAAAAGTGATTTTTAATTATTATATAAGTAACAATTATATATATAAATATAAATATATATAAAAATGAAATAGAATTCTTTGTTAGTGATGACTTGTAATATTGTGATTCCAGTGTTTTTATAGCTCCTAGAAGAATCTGTATAATCTGTTGTAAAACGTTTACACTTTTTTAAGGCATGTGTTGTATAGTTACTACACCCTCTAATTTGTAAGCATGTCCAACCGTTTCATCTTCTACTGTATGTATATAAAGGGAATCACAATGTCATTATGTTAGTATCTATAAGGGTACTTTCTTCAGCTATGTAGCTTTGTTTAACATTTAACTTACTGAATTGGGGCCTGATCCAATACCATGGATGTTGATCTAAATCTTTCTGTGGACCACCAGAGTTGTTTACAAGAGCACTGATAGCCTTCAGTCATGCTTGTGTATTGTTAAAGAAATGATACAAGCCTACCTTGGCCAGGCCAAACATTGACATTTGGCAAGCCTGTTTTCACAGGTTTTGAGGCAATGATTTTCTGCTCAGCCCTTTGAATCCAATTTCTGCTTTGGACTTGTGTTGTCTTGAATAACACACTCCACATCTCATGGAGTCATCTTGGAAGCTTTTGGGAATTTCATCGGCAGTCTCTTCAATGTATGTATCAAATACGAGAGATCTAGCTCTGAGTCAGTGTGATGGATATACATGTTAAGGTTTCCCTTAGGATTACAGAATATATATTTTATTTATAAAAAGTAAATGAGGAAATGCCTTCTCTAAACTTGTTTCTTTTGCCTGACCTACTTAACATGCTTATAGAAATGTGGTGGAGACAAATTGAATTATATTTTTTCCTGAATTCTCATAGAAATTATTTTTATACATAAAAAAGCTATTAAGATGCTAGTGATATTAATAGAGTTTGATTTCCCAGGTGTTGGTGTATGAATTTTATTCCTTTGTTTGATCCTAATGATTACATAAACTATCTCAAGTGTTTTGCATTTGACTTTTGATTTGTTTTTTTACAGAGAGACATGCATAGTTTATGCATGTGACATTAAAAGAAAGTCATAGTACAATGGTAGGAAATTATGTTTTCAGTTTTCTCCAAATTGGTAATACAAGATCTCTTGAGTCTGCCATTCCTACAATGCCAATTAGCATGCTTACCTGCTGACCAGAGATTTGGGGAATTCTACTACTGGCTTATTTGGAGGAAACTGGTTAAAGATGGCTTCTTTCATAAGTAGCTAGCAAAAGTTACTGTACTTGAAAAACTGATATATGCAAGTATATATAAGACATTTAATAGATGCCTTAATTTTAATAAATCACTATATTGTTTCTTGTGCTGTAACACTAGGGAAAAATCCACCAGCTATAACACAGCAGATAAAATTATTTTAAAGGTTAATCTAAAAAAATAATTTTAAAAATAACTAAACCATATTAAGACACTTTGAACTCTGGGGTCTGATATCATTTATTACAGAAGAACTACTACAGGAAGAATGGATTTTATTTAAGTATTGTAGAATTTGATCAGCATTGGGATACTTTTATCGCTGATTAAAAAAAACAAAAAACAAAGCAGGAAACATTCAGACAGTTTCAATTAAGAATCTTTTAAGTAGTATGTCACTTAACACCCCCCCCCCCATGAATTATATGCTTCAGGTGTTTTATTAGAAAAAAATTCTGAAGAAGTGGGTGGTGATACAAAGTGGGAAGGTTCATACATACCAAAAACGATGTACTTTTTGTGCAGTGAAAGCGCGTTCAGATATGCTCTATATTAGAGCGTCTTCATCTCTCCTGTCAAACCTATTGAACTAATTACATCTCATTATTCAAGGAAGAGGAAAGACACAATGTAAAGAACCCTTTCACGAACCTTTGCAGTTTAATCCCTACCCATGTAGATTCCATAGATTCAAACAGAACTGAAAAAGCCAGGCTTTACATCATATGCATGCTTTGATCTTTTGAATTATCTTTACAGCAATATGTGATAAATCTGTATTACTGACTTTTTATTTATTTATATTTTATTCATAGACAATTACCCATTGCTAGAATCTATGCATTGCCTTTTTCAAGTTATAGATGTGGTAAGTAGCAGGCTTTTATTAAAAATAAAAATGAAACAAAAGCAAAACAAGTTGTTACTTTAGAAGGTAGTCTGTATTCTATGTTCCTGAATCTCCTTATGAGTCCCTATTATTACATGAATTACTAAAAGATACAAATCTGTAATTTAAAATTCTTCGGTATCAATGGAAAGTAGTCTTAAATAATTTAACATATCAAGACTATTCATGTACAGGTATTTTAAAAAAATGTGAAGTAATTGTCTCAGAAATTATTGCTGCCACATCTACTAATCATAATATAGTTTTTTTTGGTGTTTTTTTTTCAGGTAATGTAACCTGTCTTTAAAATTAAAGAAACCTTTAACCCAATCCTATGCAGACATAAGTTCCATTGTGTTCAAAAGACTTTCCTATCTGGTAAACACAAAGAGGATCTGTTTTTCATTGAGATGATTTGCTGATATGGATTGTCACATGTAGAATATTGCTTTCATCCAGATGCCCCAACTCAAGAACTATTCTGTGAATATGATTCCTATTTGCTGCTATTCACCAAAAGCTTTACACACATTCATGTGATTTGATATGGGCTAAAGCAATGTTTCTTATTTGGTGTCCTTGTTAATTTCCACATTTACTACTTGATCCATTTAATTCTTAGACTTCTTTTTTAATGTATTGCTGGGAGAATTGGGTTCAATTTTCTGATTATGGAGGGGGGGTGTTTCTGAGACAAAGTGTGAAGACGATAAACAACAATGGCATTGTGATAACTTCTTTTGATGTGCAGTAGGAAACAGTAATGCTCATTTTTGAAGTATATGCAGTATTATTCAAAAGCAAAGAAGAGATGAGATTTATGTACACTTTTACACAAAAATTTTATTTGGTATTCAAGGAAGCACAACATTTTGTTTGCTTACTTTTAAAAAAAAATTAAAGAAAATGGGTGAATGTGTGGTTCTTGCTTTACTTAATCCATTGCGTATTTGGCTTGCATTAAAGGTACACTCTACTAAATGGATAAATACCTGTATTTATCATGGCAACAATGCAAGACTGGTTTGCTGTACAGTATACCTGTGGTATTACAGCATTGTCTAAATGTCCTTAGTCTGTTCTATTTGGCAGAAAAATAAACAGTATTCATCACAACAACAAAATAAAAAATGCTGCTTTAGAATTTGATTCTTGCATAGAATCAGTTTATTCCATTTCAGCTAGCACTGATTGAATTCTTAGTATTAATCAATAGGTCACCTGAATGGTTCACAAGTTCATACCTTTTGGTCAGTGTGGCAACGTACAAGTCATTCTGATAAGGAGATGAACATACACTTATTAATGTATTAGCATAATATATCAAAAGAAGAGCAAGGCCTTTGTAAGTCTATCTCCATATATCACCCCTTTGACATTCAATATTTACATACTGTACAAAGTTATTAATGAAGGAATACTATCTGAAGTAGCTTTAAGTGCAAAAACTAACCATGGATTCTTTGCAAACAAATGCTTGTGGTTAGTGTGTGGATGTGAGACATCAAAAAGGCATTGGATGAAGGCAATGAGGCAAAAATGTGGCCCTTACACATGTTAACTTACAAATTACATGATTATTGTCCTTGGGAACATTGAGCAACACGATGGCCTAGTGGCAAAGATGCTTGCCTCCCACTTGGATGGTTGATAGTTCAATCTTAGGCAGCAACAGATGTTTCTCTATCAGGATGCAAGGAGAAAATATCTGCTGTGAACTCCGTGTAGGCATCAGGAAGGGCATCTGGCCGTAAACGCTCCATTCAGTCTCCCCAAGCGCCCCCCCCCCAAAGCAAAGGATTACAGGGTCATAGAAAGATAAAAAAGTTGTCGTGAATGAAAGTTATTTTTGAAGATAAATGATTATACATTTCTTTTTTAAAGAATCAAAAACTTACAAAACAAGGGGTTTTTTTTTTCATTTTCTTACACCACTTAATTTTTTAAAATAAATTTTAGGAACTGTATGATAATTAACTAATTGGCTGGAAAACAGTATGGGTTAATTTAGACAGTTAAATTGCTAACGATAAATCTTGTATTCTTACTGATCACCTGAAAGTAGAATAATATTTTTTTTAATGCTTTAGAAAACTGTTAATTCTTATTTGCCTTATTTGCTGAAACAAAGGGTCATGATAAGTCATATGGTTTGTTTGATACTCATTCTTTTTACTACACATCATGCCTCCCAGAACCAATTAAAGACAAATACAGAAGTGCTACTGTATATGGGGCTGCCTATGCAATTTGTACCTTCAAGTCAATCTTGGCCCCTGGCAACAAACTGGACAACTCCTTACAGCTTTCCTGGCAAGAAGTTTCAGAAATGGTTTGCTGTTTTCTTTTTCCTGGGGCTGAGAGAGAGTGACTAGCCCAAGGTCACCTAACAGGTTTTGTGCTTCAGATGGGGCTAGAGTTCACAGTCTTCTGGTTTTTAGCCTGGTGCTTGAACCTCTACATCAGGGGTGTCAAAGTTGGATTTCATTGAGGGCTGCATCAGGGTTGTGTTTGATCTCAGGGGGCTGGCATGTGTATGGCCACGGTGGACCAATTCAATATCACTTGTATCAGGGGCACCTGTGGTGGCCTGAGTGCTTTGCCAGAGAAAACGGGCTCCTGAGCTCTGTTTTTGGCTGTGACGGTCTCCTGCAATCCTCTGCCAGTGAAAATGAAGCTTGAGAGGGCCACAAGCTCCATTTTCACTGGTAGAGGCACCCCGGGCTAGTCCTTCTCTGTTTCCAGGGTGATCCCATGGGCCAGATCTAAGCACCCCATGGGTCAAATCTGGCCCACGGGCCTTGAGTTTGACATCCCTGCTGTACATCAAACTGGCTCTCAGATTCAGTTTAGATCTTCAGATCTAAAGATTGCCAGAAAACTACAATTGATTCAGAAGTAGCACATGTATCACAACTGTATTTTGACTTCTATTTTTTATCATCAGGTACAATTTAATGTTCTGGTTTTAAATGTTCCAAGGCCTCGTGGATTGACTTCTAGTCATATCCTGGACTGTATTTCCCAGCTAGGGACTGTCCTGAACAACAAGATCATGTGGACAAAAAGTATTGCTTCTCACTTGTAAGAAATTGTGGGGTTACTACCAGGAGGCACTGCTTTTTTATTGCAATCTCAGTCTCCTGAAATAGCCTTCCCATAGACATCAATCTCATCTCCTGTCAATATTCAGCAATCACTAAGAGATCTATGGAAGTTTTCCATAAAGCTTTTCCTTAGTATATGAATTCTAGCAGATGTCTTGTTCTCATTTCATGTCTTAAATGTTTTGAATATTTTTAAAATTACCATGGAAGTTTTAAGGTTCCATTTCACTGTCAACACGCTGTATTTGTTATTCCTGTGACCATGGATATTTTATGCTTTTGCTGTAAAACATGATGAATCACTTTGTTGAGATTGGCGATATACACATTTAATAAATACAGTATATAAATAAATAAAGTATATTGATCTTGAGGGCAGAAATAAAATGTTGCTTTTCCTTTCTAAGAGCACCTTTATGTTTTATGAGATAATTTACCAACATTACCATCTCTTGGAAGTTCAAGTAGTCAAAATAAATAAATAATTGCCATGTATATGAAGAATTTTGGCCTATCAAAACGGTTTACCAGGATGTGGTCACTACATGAGTTCTATTCAGCACTTCAATATCCTGATCTTATCTGATTCCTCCATACAACTAGGAATGAGAGAAGAGTTATTTTAGTTCTCTTGGGGTTCTGAATTAAAAACAGACATCTTCCAATTCTTTGGGAATACTTAGCCCACTTCTATATCACAGCAAGAATAAAATCACAATGCAACATTTTGGAATTTCATTTTGTACAATATCTAATTTGTACATATAATCTATGTGTAGAAGAACAGGATTTAATTCACAGACCAAATGAATTATGTTTTTCCATTATTTGTTTGCTTGACATTACAACAAATAAGCTAAGTCATTAGATGGAAAATATGGAGAACTTAATACAAAAAGGCTGAGCAACTAACTCTGCACTTTGGATGAGTTAAACAATATCATTATTATTATGAGGAATCTGAGTAGATATACTCTTCAGTGTGTAGAAGATGAAGATCATTATGGATTTTGTTATATAAATAGTGCTAAAGCATGGAATAAATCCTCTTTGCACTTGCTATTTATTTTCCATTGGCAGCAAAAGACACTTCACTTGAAGTGCAAATAGTCAATGGGGGACTAACTCCTTCCAATTCACCATACAATATTGTATGCCACTGTGAAAACCTGGCTATAGAAAAAAAGCACAGATTTTTTTTAAAAAATGAAAAATAAATCATTGCAATGATCCCCAAAGCTCTTAGGTGCTTATGGTTCTATGCAGATGTGAGGCATATAACAGACAATACACAAGCAGATGACAGATTCTCACCCATTCCCATCCCATGTTGAAATCAAGAATAGTGTTTGGTATAGAAAACAGGATTATCAATTCCTGAATCAAAAGTGTAGTAATAAATATCAAAAGCTGCAATGAAAGTAGACATCACAGATGCTAGGAATTATGCTGAATGGTATGAGGTACTTCTTTAGGATTGAAATCTTGCAACAAGACTGCAGTTCAGAGCAGTTTCCTATTTCCAGTATTGTGGCCTCTCTGGCATGGCATATTTATCAGCGTACATTTAACCATGGTTTGTTCAGTTAAACCTCTTATATGGGTTTGCACAAAACTAAAAAGTAAACTAGTGACACTGACCATAGTAACAAAAGATGCTAGGATAAACTGTGATCGGCTTGTTTGTAGTTTAATGTATTGTGCAACTTGGTCAATATAACTACCACTTAAAGAGATGTTAACAACTTCCTCACAGGTTGATCCATGCTTTGCTGGTAGCAGTTTCCCATTAATCATGAGATTTTTTGGGCAGTTAATAATAATGAACGTCCTTTTTCATCTATATCCTTCTTTAAAAAAAAGAAAAACTATCATTCTTTTATAATGTTAATATATGATTTGCTTTGCATTATATGCTGCTGGTGATAGCAGCTTACGACAAAAGCAACAGAACCAACTCTGCAGACAGACAAGCTCCAGATACAGAAAGTTCCCAAGGAACAGTTTTAACTTGATGCCTTGGTGTGGATGTGGTCTTAGTTCTCCTCTAGTCACACAGCTTACTCACCACCGCAGCTAAGGATAGACTGGACCAAGAATGTGGAACAGATGAGAAGACAGATAAGTGAGTCTTTCTGGACTTAATGTATAGTGTAGATTCTGCCTGTTTGGAAGAATCTTTCATAGAATTCTTTATTGGCCAAGTGTGATTGGACACACAAGGAATTTGTCTTTGGTGCATAAGCTCTCAGTGTACATTGTACACTGTACAGTGTACATAAAAGATACAAGTGATAAATCATAGTCATCATAAATACATTCATCATGGATCATAAGATACAACACTTAGTGATAGTCATAGGATACTAAATAAGCAATCACCATAAATCATACTAGGATACTAAACAATATAAATCATAAAGGTACAAGCAACAAAGTTATAGTTATAAGTAGAATAGAAAATAGGTAATAGGAAGGATGAAAAGAATAATAGTAATACAGTCTTAGTAAATAGTTTGACAGTGTTATGGGAATTAGTTGTTTAGCAGTATGATGGCATGGGAAGGGGGAGAAACTCCTTGTGTCTAGGTGTTCTGGTGTGCAATGCCCTATAGCATCGTTTTCAGGGTAGAAGTTGAAACAATTTATGTCCAGGATGTGAGAGGTCTGTAGATATTTTCATAGCCCTCTTTTTGACTCGTGCAGTATACAGGTCCTCAATGGAAGGCAGGTTGGTAGCAATTGTTTTTTCTGCAGTTTTAATTATCCTTTGAAGTCTGTGTCTGTCTTGTTTGGTTGCAGAGCCAAACCAGACAGTTATAGAGGTGCAGATGGCAGACTCAATAATTCTTCTGTAGAACTGTATCAGCAGCTCCTTGGGCAGTTTGAGCTTTCTGAGTTGGCGCAGAAAGAACATTCTTTGTTGTGCTTTTTTGGTGACATTTTTGATGTTAGGTGTCCATTTCAACAGTTCCAAACCTCACATTAGTGCTTCCTTGTGCTATCTGTAAGTTTTTGCTTGAAGCAGAAGTCAGAAAGAAGATGAACAGATCTGGCCAACTGAAAGAGCATCTCCCAATCATGTCCCAGAGAATCAGTAATACACAAAAGGAATGAGAGAAATCATATGGGAGGTTCATACTATGGCAGAGGGGAGTAACAAGGGACATGTGATTTCTGTACGTTTTGTGGTGGGCTACAAAAATAGGCATTATTTTAAGGAGAGAATGATGACAAGATGCTGCAGAAATGACAGCCACAGAGAAAGAAAACAATGCTGGGGCCCACTGCAGAAAGTTAAAGGGACTTCAGACAGTCCTCGACTTACAACAGTTTGTTTAGTGACCGTTCAAAGTTACAACAGCACTGAAAAAAGTGACATAAGATTATTTTTCACACTTATGACCATTGTGGCAACCCCATGGCTATGCGATCAAACTTCAGATGCTTGTCAACTGACTTGTATTTATGATGTTCCCAAGTCATGTGATCATGTTTTGTGACTTTCTGACAAGCAAAGTCAATGGAGAAGCCAGATTCACTTAACAACCGTGTTACTAACTGGACAATTGCAATGATGCACTTAACAACTGTGGCAAGAAAGGTTGTATAAAGTGGGCAAAACTCACTTATGAAATGTCTTTTTTAGCAACAGAAACTTGGAGTTCAGTTGTGGCCATAATTTGTCTACCTGTAACAGGTAGAATACCTATACAAGACCACTCAAGAAGAGCAGAGATGAGGAATTACAAGTCTATCCCTACTCCGGAGTAAATTCAGCCTTTTGAAAAGTACAATTTTCCAACCAAGAACCTGCTAGAACATATTGATGGGGAAATTATGGTGGCTAAATCCATGCATCTTAAAAGTTGCCAAAGTTGAGATACTCTAGATTAGAGGAAGAAATGATCATGACAACCAGCTATTTGTCCATCTGGAGCGATGTATCTAAGCCTCTTCAAATAAAGGAAGTTGCCCTACCTTAAGCCATGACAGAGATATAGTAGCTTGTATAGTAGCTTGTCACAAAGGATCATTAGGCTTAATGTCTATGGAGATTCTCAGTCATCCAGGTCACAGTTATCCCACAGGTGCCTTTTCAAGAGGCAGCTGAAGCTTCTTGCATACGAAGCGAAGCGTCTTCAAGAAAAACAAAAATGTCCAGTTGCCTCTTGAAAAGCACCTTTGGGACGATCATTAGGCTTATTTTACTTTCATGCAAAAAGCCCCCCAAAATTTCAATCCTTTAAAGAGACCACCTTTAAATACCATGGATGAGTAAATTAAGATAGATATAAGAGAAAATGTTATCATAATTGAGGACCTTGCATTTACATGATATTTTCCAGTTCCAGGCTAAAATATATTTGTTCTCATAGACATTTTAGACTTTGATTGTTGAAAACAATCATGACCTGCCTGCATTTCTGGAATCATGACTGATATACTTTGCACATTTATTGATTTTATTATGTGTACTCAGTGATCAGACCTACAACAAACAACAGGTTGATCCCAAAGATTAGGAATTTCTGAACAAAGGGGGTCTCAGCTGGTCTCCTTGAATAGATTGGCAAAACCTTTGGCAGGATATTGTACTTTTAAAGATTTATTGGGAGCTTCAATAGAGAGAACTATGATTTCTTAAATACATGGGTGAATTTAGATATTTAGTCAGTTAGTTAGTTCTTTGGGGAATTTAAAAATTACTATGTTAAATCTACTTTAGGACCTACATTACTTCTTTCATGCTTTCCTTCTCAAGGTAGAAACTGCAATGTTGGCAATTGCCTCTTTGGATAGCAGTAGCATTAATGAGTCTCAATCAAAAATAGATTCTAAGGCCAAAGTTTGCCTATTCATGCATTCATGGATTCTGGTGGACTGATTTGGAGCTGACAAGAGCAATAGCAGGAAGAGCCCAGCAAGACAAATGAGTTATTAGCTCTAATTTGGCTTGAAATAACCCGACAATTGTGATGCAATGCGGTGCAGTGGCTAGGAGCAGGGCCTTCTTGGTGGCAGCACCTTGCAACTGTTTTTCAAGAAACGTAAAGTATTTCTCAACTGTAGAACCACTCAGCCCTCACTTACAATACTAAATATTAAATTAATAGGTAACTTAATCTAAAAAAAATAGTTAATCCCCACAAAAAATGCCATGGCATAGAAGAAGGTGAGATAAGTAGGCTAGATACTTTTTTCCAGAAATGCAAGATTTTTCTGTACTGGATAAAGAAGCCCCCAAATTTTCAAACCCTACTTGTGGTCTGGAAATGACTGTTTATTGCAGGTATGTTGAACCTTGGCAACATTAAGAGTTGTGCAGTTCAACTCCCACAAGTCCTAAAGTTGCCAAGATTGGACATCCCTGGTTTCTCAGATCTGATCTAGTCCAATATTCTGTTCCCTGGCCCAGTAATATATATCTTTACGACCTGATGAAACTGGACTTGCAGTGATTCTGGAGGGAATACTGACTTCGTGTCGAGCTCATTTTCTTGCAATGCACTCAGAGATGCTTTGGTCCATATTTTATATTTAGCCATAATTGTGTGAAGGAGATGGGATTGAACATTCGGGAGAGCTCAGGTTCAACCTCTAGATGAGGACGTGGAGGATTTCTGTCCAACTCGGACCACAGAACACAATCTGATTTTACTCAACATGTTTGTATAATTTCTCACCAAAATGTGATTTAATCTATCAGAAATTCTTTGTTGTCGCTGCTGTCAAAGGCAAGCCTGAGCACCGTAATAACACAATAGGAATCCATCCTGTTTAGAAGACCTTCACCTTCAATTGTTGTACCAACATCTGCCATCTGTGATTTGTTTAAATTTTTTCCCTACCTCTAGTGGTCTGAATGCACTAAAAGAAACAGATTTGGGATTTGGGGCTGTGTAAAGGTTTGTGCAATTAATCAGGATGTGACATGAGACATTTCAGGTTATTTATGGGTTGCTAATTGTGGTGCATAGCAGCATATTCAGAAAGAAGCTTTAATCTTCACAAATCCTTGTGGTGAGGAACCACCTGGTCGCATTGGAAATAGAAACTTGCTAAATGTGCTCTGCATTTCCACCCTGCGTGTTCCATGTATTTCAAACCCATGTATCAAAGCACCATTTCCGTGCAGTCCACAGTACTTGTTTAGAGGATTTTTTATGGCCGATCTCCAAAGAATGTGTGTTTTCACTCCCAAATGTTCAAGTTTCAGAAATTCCTTTAAATAACCCCAGTTTTCCTACTCCTTTCAAATAAATGGCAGCTGCAAGCACAACCTCTCAGAATTATTTTAAACCAACTCAGTTTAATTAGGATTTATTTTATTTTTTTTAATGTAGGCAGGAGACAATTGGTTTGCTCATATTTGGGGGAGCAGTTATCCCGCTGAAGTAATTTCTGAAACAACTTTTGAGGCCAATGTTTTACCTGCATGCTCAGAGATCAGATGTTTTCTAAAGAGGCTGCAAGTTATATTTAAACATTATGAAGAGGAGCGGACACTTTCACGGCAGCACGTGCACGGAAGGCACACAAATTACTGTATGTAATGCGATATCCCTGAGCTTTTTATGGACACAGGTTCTGTAAAGGCATCAGCACGTCATTCAGAGAGAACTTAAGATCTGGACAGACAGAACTTTTGCATGCAAATCCCCCCCCCCTTCCACCCCTCGGTTTCCTGTTCAGCTGCAATGAAGGTTTTTTAGGTTCCTAAACCCCCAAATCTTGCAAACGGGATCAAAAATGGCCAAGCATCTTAATTGCGGGAAAAATGAAAGAAAGTTGTTAGCTCCTTGCAACGAAGGCTGAACGCAGACGGAGAAACTGCCCATTTTTAACATTTAATAATAGCAACATGTATAATAGCCATACAAATCCGGTTAGGTTCCCTTTGAGATTGGCTTGCAGATTCCTGCATGGTCCTGCGTTGTTGTTGTTGGTGGTGGTGGTAGCAGGAGGAGCAAGCAAGCTCTGACCGAAGGCCGTTGCCTTCTTCTCTCCCTTCCCTTTTCCTAGATCTTTGGTTGAAGAGGAAGAGCCTCACATGAAAGTCACCCTGGGGAGCAGCGATATGGGCTTGTCTGCTCACCTGCAGGCGTCAAAGGCAGGGACCACCCGATTCTTCACCAGCAACACTCACAGTTCGGTGGTCCTCCAGGTGAGTGCACGCCCGGAAGGCAGCCACCTGCCGGGCGAGCCTCTTCCTTCCGTTTCCTGGGGGAGAGTTTCCTCCAAAGGCTCGTTTGTTCACCGGTGGGAAGAAAGCGCAGAATGGGCTCCCCTCCTTGGTCTGGGAGGACTTCCTCTCCCTCGCTAATTAAACATTGCAGGCGGATTGCAGCCTGGCCGCTTTTCCCTGCGATTGGGGGAGACCCGAGCTTGACATGGCCCAAGCAAGAGGGGGAGGCCTTGGGCCTGCGGATCACGTCCGGACGCCTTCAAGGGAATCGGTCAGCCGAAACTGCCTTTCGCTGTGAATGTTTTGCTCTTCCTGTCTTTTTTACTTCCGTGGGCCTGGAGGGTGAAAAATTCAGTTTCGCTATCTGTGCAGAAATCCAGGCCCGTCCTCTGACTTCGGCGCTAGAAAGCAGCTCCACGGCCCCTCTCGCTGATGCTTTACGTTTGCACTGGCCGTGAAATGAGGCCAAACTCCCTGCCCGCCATTGTTTGCTGCCACCAACCAGGTGGCAAAGTAGGCTAAACACGGCTCTCTTCCCAGGAGCCTTTTAAAGAGTGGGAAATTGCAGGGTGGGCAGGCCTGGGGAAGGGCTGCAGCCGGTGTAAAAACGAGCACGGAAGCCGGGCAGAGCTGATGCCCCAGGACCCTGCCTGTATTCTGGGAACGCCCAAAGCCTTTGGTTCAGCGGAGTAGCCTAATCCTCCTCCTCCTCCTCCTCCTCTGGCTGGCAGGAGCCGAGCAGCCTCCCCACGGGCCAGCGCCTCCTTCGGGGCAGGGGGGGGGAGCTGAGCTGACACCGGCGGTTCTGTCTTGCAGGGTTTTGACCAGCTGCGCGTAGAAGGGTTGCTCTGTGATGTGACGTTAGTGCCAGGCGATGGAGACGAGGTGTTCCCAGTGCACAGGGCTATGATGGCGTCCGCTAGTGATTACTTCAAGGCCATGTTCACAGGTAGGGTTCCCTGCCGGTGGATGAGGTGCCACGCAGAAACCACGGAGGCCGGCGGACGCCCCCCTCTCCGGGTCTCTCTTTCGGGGGTTGAGTGAACGTCAGGGATGACGTGCCCCACTCTCTCTCTCTGGTTTGGAAGAGACTTTCTAAGGAGACCCTGACCGGCTGTAACCCTGTTGTGTCTACATTTTGTTCCCAGGCGGGATGAAAGAGCAAGACTTAATGTGCATCAAGCTGCACGGCGTGAACAAAATAGGTTTAAAGAAGATCATTGATTTTATTTATACGGCAAAACTTTCCCTCAACATGGACAACCTGCAGGACACTCTCGAAGCGGCCAGTTTTTTGCAGATCTTGCCCGTGCTGGACTTCTGCAAAGTGTTTCTTATATCCGGGGTAAGAGAAACGTCGGTCGTGGCTTAGAGGCTCGTCTCTCCGGCTAGCCTGGTTTCAACCCCGCAGGAGGTTGTCTTGCCAAGGGTTTTTCCCAAAAGAGCCCGTCCGCGTTGCTCGAATTAGAGCAGCAGCACTTCTTCTGCAGGGCAGCTCCCCGCAAAACACACAACTCTCCTGCCCACTAGACACAGTCAGTCCTCGGCCTGCCTGCGTGCCGCAGGCCACGCAGTTCAATTCACCCTTAGGTCGATGTGCTTCGTAGGGAAAATGGCGAATGCTGTCTATCTAACTCTTTTGGAATCGTTCGGCAAGTGGGACTCCCGGAAGCAGAAGCGTTTATTGAAATAAATAAATCTGCTCTGCCAAGTGGGAGGTTCCCGGCTGTGAGAGATGAGAAGGCGCACATTGTAAATTGCTCTTGACTGCAGCTATTTTCAGTTTTGGTGAATAACAGCCGGGTCCTTCTGGAGGAGGTGCCGCTACGCAGGCCTCACCCGCGGCCTAGTTTGGCTGACTCCCCAAGATGGAAATAGGGGCGCATATTTTGACGGATGCTCAAGGGTTAAAGTTTGGAAAGACAGGCGGCCGAGGTATTCCGCAACTTGCATGTAAATAGATTTTAAACAGATTTTTTAAAAATAAATAAAATAGGACATCTAACGAGCAGTTTTTCGGAAACCTGCGGGTTTGAAAAAGATGGTACCGTCCAAGGGACCAATAATGAAAATACCAACCATTTATACCAACGAAGGAGGGGAAAAGGAGATTTTTCTAAATGTTGGATTTTCAAGATCCATCAGTTTAGTGAGCTGAGGGAGAAGTGACTACGGAGAGTTGTCTTTCTCAACCTCGTCAGCTTTAAGACGTCGAGCATGCTGACCGGAGGATTCTGGGAGTTGAAGTCCACACATCTTATTAATCTGCCAAGGTTGAGAAACGCCGATATGGAGTAAGAAAATTCGGGTCCCCAAAGCAGTCTAGGATGTCTAAATTATGGGCATCCGAACGTGGGGCGTCAGGGGAATCTCGAGCTCCGTGTCTTTTATCCCTGGAATTAGCAACAGGCTGAAGGATCTGCGGTCTCTTGGGCCTCCTGACAAACCTATCCGCTTCCGGTGTCTTGTAAATCATCTCCTTCTTGTTTCTGCTGCTGCCGTTTCAGTTTCCTATCTTCAACCAGGGGATTTGCAGATGTCACCTTCAGGTGCTTCCACCTCTTGCTTTTCAATTTTAGCTTGCCGCCCCGCCAACGCTCGTCTACATTTTGCAACTGAAAAATTTCAACCACCTTTCAAGGAAACCCGATTTCGGTGTTTCTAATCTTTTATTTCCCTCCTGCAGTTTCAGTATTAAGAGTGGAAGTCTTAAAAGAGTCTGCTCCCTTGATCCAGTCCATCCCAAATGTGTGGTTCTTCAAGGTAGCATCCCCTTGTGGAAACGGGGGCAGTCTTACTTGATAGCAACAGGCAGGAGAAGACTGGGGAAGGGCACCAGCAAAACTTTGGGCCAGTTTTTCCTTGATGGGCACTTGATGTTCCGTGCCCAGCTAGTTGCTGAAGAAATGAAAGCCTTGCACAGAGCTTCTTATGCTGCTGTCAAATGGGGACATCCTTTGTCCAGTAGCTTTGTCCAGTAGCTATAAAGCCTGTGGAGACAGGGAATACCAGGTGGTGTTAAGTCCCCCGGCGGACAAGCCCTTCCGTGCTAATAGGCTGCCTCTTACCTTCACAGGTGTCCTTGGAGAACTGCGTTGAGGTGGGGCGGATCGCCAACACGTACAACCTCACCGAAGTGGATAAATACGTGAACAATTTCATCCTCAAGAACTTCCCAGCCCTGCTAAGCACGGGTGAGTTTGTGAAGCTCCCCTTCGAGCGCCTTGCCTTCGTCCTCTCCAGCAATAGCCTTAAGCACTGCACCGAGCTGGAGCTCTTCAAGGCCGCCTGCCGGTGGCTGCGCTACGAGGAGCCGCGCATGGATTGCGCCGCGAAGCTGATGAAGAACATCCGCTTCCCTCTGATGACGCCCCAGGACCTCATCAACTACGTCCAGACGGTGGATTTCATGAGGACTGATAACACTTGCGTCAACTTGCTCCTGGAAGCCAGTAACTACCAAATGATGCCCTACATGCAGCCGGTGA
Organism: Oxyrhabdium leporinum; assembly: GCA_032468155.1. Classification (NCBI taxonomy): domain Eukaryota; kingdom Metazoa; phylum Chordata; class Lepidosauria; order Squamata; family Cyclocoridae; genus Oxyrhabdium; species Oxyrhabdium leporinum. The sequence goes on along the minus strand of JANHFL010002094.1, from coordinate 102,877 downwards.
TGCAGTCGGAGAGGACGGCCATCCGTTCGGACAGCACCCACCTGGTGACCTTGGGAGGGGTCCTCCGGCAGCAGCTAGTCGTGAGTAAGGAACTGCGGATGTACGACGAGAAAGCCCACGAGTGGAGGTCCCTGGCCCCCATGGACGCGCCCCGGTACCAGCACGGCATCGCGGTGATCGGGAACTTCCTCTACGTAGTGGGCGGCCAGAGCAATTACGACACGAAAGGGAAGACGGCTGTGGACACGGTTTTCAGGTTTGACCCTCGCTACAATAAGTGGATGCAAGTGGCTTCCTTGAATGAAAAGCGGACCTTCTTCCACCTAAGTGCCCTCAAAGGACATCTGTACGCCGTCGGTGGCCGAAACGCGGCTGGAGAATTAGGTAAGCTCCGTCTCCCGTGGAGAAGCTCAATCGCCAGCTAATCGGGACGTCGCGATTTATTGTCAGACGGTTCTCTGGCACCGAGATATATTCTGCCGGAAGGTTCCCACAGTCTACGAAGGCAGCTCGACCCCTTCGGAAAAACAGCCGAGTTTTAGTCGGGCTATCGCTGGCTCTGTGGGGATTTAGTAACCTCGGCATTGTGTATATACGCTAACCTGTATCATACTTGTAAAAGGGAGCATTTGGAAATAATAACGGCGCCGCTGTATATCATTATGGTAATGCAGAGTTTAATTGTCTATCTTCGCACGTGCCAAGGGGAATAATGAATGGGCCTGTTTCCTTCTGAACAAATGGATTGTGTATTGATTTTATGCAGGTAGCGCCGATCTGAATTTATTTGAAGCTTCTTTTGTCTGACGTGTGAAGAATTAAGTGCTGGTGGCCGGCTCTCTTAGTCTGGCCTGAGCCTACGGGCTCACCTCCTGCCCGCCCCCCCTGTGAGCCAGGCAGTGAGCAAAGCCAGTGTGAAAAAAACCCCCGTGAGCTGTGCGTTTCCCCCTGGGCTCGCGGAGGGGTAGGAGGACCCTCTTCAGGGCAGCTTTTAAGGGCCCTCCTCCTCCTGACCATTTAGCATCCTCCTCTTTTATAAATGCCGGATGCAGGCAGCCACGTCTCCGTCGAAGCTCCCTGGGCGAGCAGCTCCGTTGCAGCCTGACAATCCTCCTCCAGTTTCTTCCCCCTTGATACGATCCGTCACTTGTCTTAGCGCTTGTCTTCAGGGTCACCTTGAATCATCTGTGGGCTGGTCGATAGTTTGCATCGATTTCCATAATGAGCTGGATCCGTTTGTATGAAAGTCGGCCTCTGGCTCGGTGGTCCCGTCGATCCTTAAATCGAAATATTCTCCCTCTTTTCGTCGAGTGGCTTCGCAAGGCTTATTTTTTCACTTCCGCTGCGGCTTTCGAAGCCTTTTTTTTTTTTCCTCTTGCAGCAAAAAGTAGAAAGAATCCTTCTAATTTTTCCCTCTTTACCGTGAAAGTCTAGAAAGGAAGAAAGATGAATGATGTTTATTCATTATTAGTAATGTTTGGATAGCAGGGAATCGGAGGTAGCATTCTTGGCGCAGAAGCACACCCAACGCATCGTCACGTGGCGCTCTGACCTTGCCACGCTGCCACGCTGAGGATTTGGCAAGCAGCATTTTTTGATTGCTTTCTGTGGTTGAGGGTAAGCACGACCTACATCACTGCTGACATGCAAGTATTGTTTGCTTAAAATGGAAACGAAAAGAAACACGGACGCGGCAGTTCAAAAGCCAACAGGCAATTCTACAAAAGTTGATGCTTGGAAATAATCACCAAAGGCAGGAATGATTAAGGCTTCTAAAAGACTCCATCTAGGAAGAGAGGAAGCAGAAATGAAATGCTGGAGTTTGCTGGTGTCCCCGAAATTGGAACAAATTAGCTGCTATCGTAGATCTTGTTTTAACATGGAAAAATCACAGCGCCATAAAATTGGTGTAAAAAGTATTATAATAACAATAACTGTAGAAATCTGCCTGACTTATGGAACATGGAGATGTTCTTTCTGTAGTTTGTTGTGCTAAGGATTGGCCTTGACCATGGCCAAGATCTTGTCTAATGCTTACCCTCCAATTAACAAGATCATTCCTAAATGAAGTAGTGGACTCTTGGAGTCTGTGGAGATTCTCCGTCCTCCAGGTCCTGGTTGTCCCAAAGGGGCTTTTTCAGGAGGCAACTGGACTTTTTTTTCCTTTGAAGACGTTTCGCTTCTCGTCCAAGAAGCTTCTTCAGCTCTGACTGGGTGGGGAAGGAATTATATTCCTTGCAGACAGCTGGTCATTTGCACTCTTTTGTAGAGTCCTTGAGGCCACTTGGAGGTTTATCTGTGTCCTCAGGGTCACCTGAGCGGTGCTCCTGGTTCAGTAGTCTGCAGTTTTTTTCCTCTGGAAATCCATTCCTACTCTCACACCGTTCAAAGGGCGTTCATCCCAAATTGTATAGCTAAAACTCTGTAAAGTGAACCAGCTGTCTGCAGGGAATATAAATCCTTCCCTTCCCCACTATCCTTTCAGAACTGAAGAGGGTTCTTGGATGAGAAGCGAAACATCTTCAAAAGAAAAACAAGAAAAGCCAGTTGAAAAAGCCCCTTTGGGCCATTGCAAGTGAACTCTTGGCTTACTAGGGAGCTGACGAAGTGAGTGAGTGGTCAACTAAGGGGCAAAAGGAGAGCTTTCAGAATGGGTCAGAAGTCTTGATGATGATGTTATCCATCCAGTCGTGTCCGACTCTTGGTGATTCTATGGACCGTCCTCGCCACATCATCTACTCTGACATCACTCCTTCTTTGAGCTTTTCTGCGGTCTGGTCTCGATGCTCCGGCTGGGGTCAACACTTGATGGTCTCACAGAAGTCTTCGTCTGGAGCCGTTGAGAAACCCATCCAGGTGGTGGCCAGTTTCACCTCTGCTGGGAAGGGTGGCCAGAAACGAAGGGCCTTTCGTCTCCAGGCCCAGTCCGATGTCCTCATTATGCGGACCTCTCTCAGCTGGAGTTTTGGGTAGGGTATCATACGGAGGTGGCTTTTGGTAGCCTTGGAGCATGGCCTGCCTTGGAGCCTTTCCTTCCAGGCGCCCGAGCTCGATGGAGATCTCTCGGTCCCCTCTTTCCCCTCGCCATAAGCGTGGTGCCGTCTGTACGCGCTCATGTTTTTATTTTTAGAAGCTGGGAAGGTGTGGAGTCTCTGCGTCTGAGTGCAGCAGAGGCCTCCGGCCGGCTCCGGTTCTAATGGGAGGCTGCCCTGGGGAGGGAACGGATCGAAAGGGGTGGCGGGCAGAGGAGGGGCTGCCCTGAGTAGTTTGGGGAAACGGCCAGGAGAGTCCTTGTGGGACATGGAAGCTGCCTCTGCTTCTCAGCGTAGAAATCCCGCTTGTACCTTCAGCTCATGACCTGCTGCCACCGGAGGGGTAGGGAAGGAAACCGTTCAATCCCAGAAAAGCTCTGCGTGAGAAGAGCGGCAGGCGAAGGGCTCCCGTGGAATCGTTCCGAAGACCTTTTTAAAAACAAAGAAACCCATCAGATTTGTTCTATGTGTAGCCTGGTAGAGACTTGGTGTTTTTCTGCTCTGCCCCTGAAAGGCTTTGCTTCTCCGTCTGCGCTGGGTGCAAAGGTTACAGATACAGCTAAAGCCGCTTCTTGGAAAGCTTGAATTCTTGCTGGCTGTCAAATTGGTGTTTCTGAGGAAGGAAGGAAGGAAGGAAGGAAGGAAGGAAGGAAGGAAGGAAGGAAGGAAGGAGACGATCGTTCCCAGACATGCACGCGCGTGTGTAGAAAGAAGCAACTTATCTTTAGAAAGGGGTGAAGCTTTGTTGAGTTTTTTGACCTATGCAGCCGCCCCACGGGGGCCCTGATCCCATGGCTGCTCCACAGGCACGTGCTTTCTTGAAAAAGAGGCAAGGCAAACTTTGCTCCCAGTCTATTTTCACATCAGGGGACTGAAAATAGAACGGGCACCCAGTCAGAAACATGAGACCGGCAGGCAGAGAGAGAGAGAGAGAGAGAGAGAGTTTCTGACACGGATGGGCAAATCATCTGTAAAACAGTTTTGTTCACGGGGTTGTGGGAAATAAATCCAGGGAGGCGGAGGGTTCTGCTCAGCGCCCTTTCTGGAACGGTGGCTGGCAAGGGGGTGGGAAGAGGGGCTGCCCCACAGCCAGAGCCAGAGAGGGCAGCACTTGGGCGGGGGGGTTAGTCCTCCCTCGGGGCTGGGCATTTGGGGCCATTGGTGGGATTCAGAGGTTGCAGGCGTGGATCCAAATACGGGGAGTCCTCGGCTTGTGACCACAAGTGAGCCCAAAAATTATATTGCTAAGTGAGACGCTTATTAACTGAGCTTTGCCCTACTTTACGACCTTTCTTGCCATGGTTGTTAAGTGAATCACTGCAGTGGATAAGTTAGTAACGTGGTTGTTAAGTGAATCTGGCTTCCCCATGGACTTGGCTTGTCAGAAGGTCGGAAAAGGGGATCTGGTGACTCCCCGGGGCGCTGCAGCCGTCATAAGTGCGAGTCGGTTGCCAAGCATCTGAATCCTGGTGGTCTTTTTTTCAACAGCTACGGTGGAGTGTTACAATCCCAGAATGAACGAGTGGAGCTACGTGGCGAAGATGAACGAGCCCCATTACGGCCACGCGGGGACTGTCTACGGGGGCCTGATGTACATTTCAGGTGAGCCAGCCCGACGTCAACCCTTTCCCCGCCCAAAGCACACCTGCAGGCGTCCAGGGCCAGGTATCGGTCAGCCTCAAAGAGACCCCCAAAGAGTTCTCTTTCATTCCTCCCCCCCAGACGGTTCAGACGAAACGCGCTCTTTAATCTCGGACTTTCCTCTTGGGTCTATAGTTATCTCAGCCGGCCACACCTTTCAAAGGGAAATGCGACTGCTTGTTTGTTTAGGATGCTCATTCCTGATCAGACTTAGAATAACAGAGGTGGAAGGGACCTTGGAGGTCATCTAGCTGGGCGGCTGATCTAATTAATGTCCCCTATTTGGAGAAATGGCTCCTTTTCACTGGGATACGAGGTGCCAATCCCGCCAGTATTTGAAATCCCTGGGCTGAAGGTTTGAACCTTACGCGTAGAGCTGGGGATCTTTGGAACCCAATCCCATGTACCTAGAGGGAGAGGGTGGGGCAGTGGGGAAAGGGGGCGATGAGGAGCCAGAGAAGCTGCCTGGGAGTCTTGGGGCTGCCCCCTCCCCCAAAAGCAGCCCCAGAGCCCACGGGGCAGTGAGGAAGGTGCTGGATTTGGAGCAAGGAGACCCAGATTTTGGTCCCTTCTTAGCCACAGAGGTTGCCAGACCCCCCTCCCCCCTTTCCAGCCGCCCCCTAACAGGCTCGTTGGGGGAAGGACGGGAGGAGGGCGAGTGCTCCTGACCTTGAGCTGCTGGAAATCTTGGAAGCAGACAAACGAGCCGTGTTTTCCTCAGAGGGGGAGAGCGGGAACAAGCGACGTAATCGGTCGATTCTCTTTGTCTGATTCACACCCACGTGCCTTGGTTGAAAACCTGGGAACATCTGCGCCAACAAGACGCCCCCCCCCCCAGAAGCTGCCTTGGGTGGGCAGGTGGGCAGGAAGGTGGATGCCTATGTAGCAAGTGGCCTCCCCCCCCCCTTTTCAGCCCTACCTCTGACTGGTTCTGGGGGCTAGGCTGAGATCAGCATTCAGGGGGCTCCGTCCATTCAGCGGTGGGGGTGAGGCTCTGCCCCGGCACCCCGTTTGCCGGCTGAGCTGTGAATGGGAAAGGCCGGACTGTGAGATGGGTGGCATCTACAGGTTTTCCTCGACTTACAGCACTTCATTTAGTGACTGTTCAAAGTTACAGCGGCATTCCAACAAGTGACTTGGGACCATTTTTCTCAGTCGCAACCTTTGCGGCATCCCCGTGCGATCCAAATTCAGACGCTTGGCAAGCGGTTCACACTTACGGCCGTTGCTGCGTCCCAAGGTCAGTCGATCCCCCCTTCTGCGACCAGGGGGAAGCCAGATCCACTTAGCAGCCGGGTGTCTGACTTATCAGCTGCAGCGATTCACTTAACAGTGGTGGCAAGAAAGGTCGCCCAATGGGGCCATGTCGCTTAACAAGTGTCTCGCCTAGCCACAGGAATGCCGGGCTTGCGTGCGGTCGTAAGTCGAGGACTACCTGTAGACTCCGCCAGAGAGGCAGACTAGCATCCCAGCGAAGGCTTTGGCCGGCCTCGGGGCTCCCCGCTGGCCGCTGACGGTCTGTCTGGCTTCCCCCCCTCCCTCCCGCAGGCGGCATCACCCACGACACTTTCCAGAAGGAGCTCATGTGCTTTGACCCCGACACGGACAAATGGACGCAGAAGGCCCCCATGACCACGGTGAGGGGCCTCCACTGCATGTGCACGGTGGGCGACAAGCTCTACGTCATCGGGGGCAACCACTTCCGGGGCACCAGCGACTACGACGACGTGCTCAGCTGCGAATACTACTCCCCCACGCTGGACCAGTGGACTCCCATCGCGGCCATGCTGCGTGGCCAGAGTGACGTCGGGGTGGCGGTCTTTGAGAACAAGATCTACGTGGTGGGGGGCTACTCGTGGAACAACCGTTGCATGGTGGAGATCGTTCAGAAATACGACCCGGAGAAGGACGAGTGGCACAAGGTCTTCGACCTGCCGGAGTCCCTGGGGGGGATCCGGGCCTGCACCCTGACGGTCTTCCCCCCCGAGGACAACCTGGCTTCGCCTTCGCGGGAGTCGCCTCTTTCGGCGCCTTGAAAGAGGTCCCGGGGGGCGGGGGCTCCCGGGACCCTGGCTCTCCTGCGACGCCGCGCCGTGGGTCCTCTCCTCGTCTTCAGGGGTTTCTACGGGGCTTGCCCCGAAGCTGTTGGCAAATAACGGGTGGGGTGTGGTTGGGGGGCCTCCGAGGAAAGATGTGGCGGTCCACGGGGTGTTTGGTCCGGGGAGTTTCTGGCGGTGGGCCTGGAAAATGCTGGACTCCAAAGGCTCAGCGGAGGAGGAGGAAACGGGGGCGCCTCCCGTGGGTTGGTAATTGCAGGAGGGGGAAGGAAAAAGGTGGGCTGAATGGCACCTGCAGGGCCCCTTTGCCAAGCCTGGAGGAGCGCTTCCTCGTGGCTGGGGAGAGGGGGACCCCCCACTCTGGCCCCGGCTGCCTCCCCCCCCCTTGAATGAATGGAGCACTTCAGACTTCATGCCCGCCACTCAGCCTGAAAAGGCCTTGCAGGAGTTTGGGAGCAGTGAAGGAGGAAAAGGCACCTGAGGTGACCTTGGATCTGTACATCCGGGGGTGGGGGCTTCCCCTCCCCTGCCGCCGCCCCCCCACACATTAAAAAAGATGAAGCATTAACTGAGGGTTTTTGTTCTTTTTCTCTTTGCCTTCTCTCTCCTTGCCCCCCTCCCCCTCCCTTGGTGATTTGGGGCCGGGGTGGCCTGGCAACTCGGTGAGATCTCTGCGCTGGATTTCAAAAGAGACAAGGGCTAGAACTCTCTGGTTAAGCCACTCAACTTTTGACCAAACCGTTTCCTCCGGATGAAAACACGCTTGTGTGTCTCCCCCCCCCCCCCCGCTCCCCAGCTCCACGTGGGCTCCTCTGGCCCCCTCCCTACCAAATCTCAGTTCAGACGGTTATTTAGCACAAACACAGCTTGGAAGAGAGCTGCTTTTTGCTCAGAGGATTCAGACTCTGCCCTGTTTTCTTTTGTTCAATAAAATCTTTAACTGCAATTAGTTGGGAGTTCGTTCTTGAAAGAAAGGGCTCCTTTCTCTTCTCCCCGCACTCTCGCCTCCCGTTGCCAGGTAACACTTTATGTGTATGTTGTGTGGTGTGTGGGAAGCGCAAGCGGCTGGGCTCCAGTTCTGCGGGAGCTTCCAAAAGGGGAGGCTCGACCTACTTTCCCCCCGACGCCCCCTGGACGCCCAAGCAGAACCTGTGGGGGATTCAGACTTTGCACGGGACGGGCACCGCCTACGAGGGGGGGGCTTTGCCACGCTGGGCAGAAGAGGCTGGGGATCTGTGGTTGTCTTGTATTGCAGGGCTGTGTGGGGAAAGAGAAGGGCTCTTTCGGGGGCCTGGCACCACAGGCTCACCCGGGGCACCCTATCAAAAGCTCTACTCGAAGCAACAGACTCTACTCGCATCTCGTGGTCTGATGGGCGGCAAACTAATTTAATAAAATGGAGACATGAACACTACGCCGCCCCATCCTTGTTGGTTACTTTCTTTCAGAGCCAGCCTTCCTCCCTTCTCTAAACGTGGAAGCTTTTTTTAAGGCTGGCTTTGGATTTTGTGGTGTGCAAGGCAGAACTGGGTCGGCTGGGCTTACGGCGCAAAGGGGTTGCAAGTCCGCTCTTGGGTGCCGGCAACGGCGCTGAGCTTGGTCACCTGCTTGAGAAGCAGAGCCTGGGGCGCGCAGTTTGGGAACTCTCTGTGCAGAAGGATGGCCAAAGCCAGGAGGACGCTGGTCCTCCAGAGGTGGAAGACGACTGGCCTGGCCATTCGTGAAGGATGCGGCCGGTCGTAGCTTGTCAACATTAGGAACCGTTTCTAACCCGTGGAGTTCACGGCGGCCGTTTCTGCCGTCGTCTTGAAGGCCAGGTTAGGTGGGGATATTCTCAGCCTCCGGTCACCTTTATGTGGTTGGGAGGCTCAGCTTTTTTGCAGAGGTTCACACCAGGAGAGTCCACCCTCGGCAGTTTTAAGACCTGAATTCTGGCCGTTGGTCCACAGTTGGTCTTCAAATTTGCCAAGGTTGGACACGCCTGGCTTAAGCCCAGGGCCTGCTTGGGTGCAGCCTTCCTTTCTCTTTCAAAGTGGCTCTGCCTTCTCTTTTTCCTCCGCTCGTTCCTGGCATACTCAGCTGCTCCAGGAGGGCCCCGTGTTGAGGAAGGGGCGTCTGCGCTCCTTATATATTTCAGGCCTCCCTGTGGCAGCTGTTCAGTGTGGGGGACGGGGCTGAGCGCAGCTGCAGGAAGCTTCCTGGTCCAGCTGTCGACACCTGACACCTCCTGGACGTCTGCAGGGTCTGGCCGGGAGCGTTTGCGAGTCTCCCTTGCGTTTGGTCTGATTCGGTGCGCTCGAGCGTTCCTGGGGACCAAAGTTTGATTTACTTCGTAAACCGGGGCTTCCCAGAAGCTCCTTCCCAGAACGCCTGTGGGTTAGTCAACAAATTCAAAGGCACCAAGAATAAGACTTGACTAAGCCTGCAATTCTAGCTCCCTTCCGCTGGAGTGACGGCCTTCGGCTGCCACTGTTGTTATCCAGCGTTTGTTCTCCTCGAAAGTCCCCCCTGAACCCTTTCCTTGAGGCGGCTGAGATTTATGCAGCTTGGTTTCGCAGCCTGGTGTTACCACTGGTGCCCGCCATCTTGCCACCCTCTTCTCCGACTCTCGGTCTTGCCAGCCAGAAGCCAAAAAGAGCCGGAGGCCAGGGAGGAATTCTGCATTCCCTCTGTGACAGGAGCCAGAAACGTTGCACAAAGTCATCGAGGCGGAGAGAGTTGGGATCTAATTTAAACGTGTGTGTGTGTGTGGAGGGGGAGGGCAACAACGCTGGTGGGAGAGGGGAGAGGATCTGGGAACAAGCCCTTGTTTCTTTTAAATGTCAGTCACATTTTCTGCTTTGTGGGAGCAAGGAGAGCCAGCTCATGAAAAAACGCCTTTCTTCTACCAACCCCCATCTCTCCCTCCTCCCCCCCCGGGGCAGAAAAAGCAGCGAATGGTTTGGGGGGGTGTCCCTCTCCCCATGATTTGGACTGTTGAGTTTTGCTGGGAAGACCAGGCCGCCAAGCGCCAGAGCAGGGGGCAGGGGGCAGCTTCCCGAGGGCGTCAGCTGGGAACTTGGCAGCCACGAGGACGTGACGGGTCATTTCAAACAGTGCACGCAACCAAAAGGGGAACCGATTCCCTGGTTGGCAAGCCGGAGTTTCAGCAAGAGAAAGAAGAACTGTCATTTTAACAGCCACCAAGCTTAGAAGTTAAAAGTAGATTTGTGAGAAAAAGTGGCGTTCTGTACCGTAGGCAGACTTCTGTAAAGTCCCTTTCAAAAGAGGGACAGAAAATGGGACAGAGCAGAATGATCAATCTGTGCGAGACCCACCAGGAACTGGGATGAGTCCAGCTCACGTATCTCCAGCCAACACTTTGCTGAATCCAAATAAGCTGCATAAGGATTTGTGGAAATGACCGGCTGATGTTCCCATCCAGCTGCCGGGCGACGATTTTTCATCCTGAACAGATGGTACCAAGCTTCATTTCAGGTTACAGGCCTTGGCAGGGTGTTCTGCCTTCTTCCACCACTGAACCCCCTTGTGATGAGTTTTGCCTTGATCTCTCCAACCCTTGTTAGATGTTCCCAGGTTTCTCTCTCATCCCTTCCCTAAGTTCTGGTCCTCCTTCTCGGTTATCCATCTTTCTCCTCTGGCCAAGCCCTACGGCATGCAAGAATTCCATGCATTGGAAGAAGAAACACATTCTCTGTGGGAGCATCTGCATTTCCAGGAACTGGGATCCAAGGTATGGGATCAGTTGGATTCCTGGAAGATCTGGATGACCTTCCAAGGGAAGATTGGTGATGTTCCAACGTACGATGATCGTTGTGTTGCAGAAGAGCCTTTCTTCTCTTGAGGATGAAGGTCCAGGACTCTTCGTAGCGGTGGAACAGCCTCAAGGGACCACCGGTGGGAAGACTGATGAGCTTCCTTCTGCAGTTGGTGGCCACTGGGAGACCAACTGTTGGACTAGATGAACGGGGGTCCAATCCTATGTTCTTCGACTGAGTGGCTAACTCGGCTGTCCAGAAAGGCTGTTGGGAGCCAGGACTGCTCGGTGTGTCTGATTCCTGAACAAGCTTTCGTTCCTCACTGGTTCTTCCTGCTGGGAGCTAATGCCAATGTCTGAGCTTGGGCTTCCGAAGACAAACCAGCCATTCGATTAATAATCTTTATTGCCTCTAGCCTTTATTTATATCCCAGAGGTCTAAAAGGCGACACTCCATTAAAATGTATTCCAAACCATGCCAACTCCAAGCTCTGCAGGTATTTGCATAGTTCTTAGTGCCAGTTTGTTATTAAAAGACTGGAACAGCTCAACATTGAAGTTTGGCCCTGATGCCGGGATGATTTCATGCACTTAATGGAGTCTCATCGCCACCAAAAAAAGACTAACTAAAACAAGATTTGGGGGAGGGTTGCTTAGAAGAGCCCCATCCTCAAAAGACTTTGGAGATTAAATTCCTGTAGGATATTTGGAGCAAGTTGAGCTAAGCTAACCTCCGTGTGGATGAGCTCCGGTGAAGAGGCGGCGGGCATATGAAGGGGCGGCGAGGGGCATTTGGGCTTCCATTGCTGCCAAGGAGCGGCAATTCCATTTTCTTTCCATTTCTATTCCATGGGGTAAATAAAAATTGTATACTAAACAGGCTAATGACAATAAAGAGGGGCAGAACCAAAATTGTTGCCCTGTCCTTTGTCCTGGGACACACATGGTACCAAATCCATCACTTGGGGCTCGCCTGTACTTTGGGATAGACGAGGCTGGGAGGGCTGTCTTTGAAAGGGCATCCGGAGGTGATTTCCTCTTTATTTTTGTAACTCTCCTCCCTAGATTGTAGGCAGAGGTGGAGAGAGGCCTCACCAGCTTGTCTTATGCCAGAGGATGCAGCGGACGGCAGCATTTAGCTTGGCTGATACCAGAGCTGAGCAGTGCCAGATCCGGTTAACAAGTGGAAGGGACGCCACTAGGAAATCCCAGGACTTTAGGAGAAGACAGGAGTCCCTGCTGGAAGAAGGCAGGGGCAAAACGGCAAAGCCTGATTGCCAAAATTAAGTAATGGAGCCTGAGGTGAGTCGACAATCCAGAGCCTGCGAGTTGCCCACCACAATGAAACACAGTTTTCATCCCTCGTTCAGCTCTGCTCTGCTCTGTCCATCTATCCCCTCCCCCTCCCCTTCCCCTTCCCCATGCGCTGAGATTCAGAGAGAGTGGGGGGAAAAGAGCAAGGGCCACCGTCTTTCCGGCAGATCCGGATAGCCAACTTCTCTGGGTCACAGGTTAATAGGATAAATATGGTATCAAATATTGAACAGAGGTTGCTGAGCATTAATGTGGATGCATAATTTCTAAGAAATCTACTCCCCAAAGGAAGTTTGGAAAGAGATCTTGACAACTCTCTCCCTCTTACCTGACTTAAAGAGAGTTGAAAACTTTTTGAACTTCCTGTGAGTATATTTCAGCTTCAATGAAATACTGACAGTCTAAGATAATTTAAACATTGGAGTTAGGCTGTGAATGGCTGTGTGTTAAATATTTTGCATTTAAAGAGCCTTGTTGGTCCAAGGGAATAGAGCAAAGTCTTCTGTTATATAAAGGAAATTAAATACATCATTGCGGAAAACTTTGTGCATTTCAGCAGATGCATAAAGCACAATGGTGAAGCAAAGAAAACAGAATAGTTAGTGAGATGGAAAGAGAATCTCTTTAATACACTAGGTGAGCTGTGTTTGAAAAACTTGGGAACTAACTTCCCTCCACTATGGTGTCTGCACTCACCCTAGCAATGCCAGTTGCATCAAACAGTCTTTTGCAGATACAAAGAGTGTTTCTAGGCAGCAGTCTCATAAAGCAGTCATCCCCTTCATCTCTGGAATCTGAAATAAAAGGTCCTCATACTGTAATCTTCTGCTTGAAATCCTCCCTATATTCTCTTATTCATTTTCAGTCATATTACAGAAAACCTACTAAGGAGGGAAAGATGGACCACCATATTGAAAACTTCTCTCAGAAAATATAGGAGCTCTTTTATCTGCTTGGTTTGTCAGCAAATCAGCTTCAAAATCTAACAACCCATACATGTGGGTTCTATATGTGGGCTTGAACAAATTGTTATGAACAAGTCATACAGGATTTTAATAACTTATTTAATTGCATTCAAATTTGGGAAAGGGCGGATGCACATCAGGTCCATTATTTCAAGTGTCAGATGCTTCCCAAACTTGACCCATCATGGAAAAATTTAACTGAAATCAAACATATTGATTCTTCCAAGTGAGTTACAGACCTGCCATTTGCGTCCGTTCTTCCTTAGTTTGCAAGAACTATGTGTTTTCATGTCGTGCTCAATTTCTGGAGTTCATATATAGGTTTTTGTGGATCTGAGGAAGCACATTGTAATCTACAAATGTGTTGGTAACATTGGTTATTTAGTTCAACTGGGATGGCTACATCACTATGAATTGTTGGTTGTCCTGTGTCTTTCAGATAAAGCTGAGTGAAGTTGTTGGAACAGGGAAAGACAACCGTATTCTCAAAGAAGACATTCTTAACTACTTAGCTAAGCAGACTGGAGCAATTTTACCCCTGTCACCAAAGCCTGAGATCATTGCACCTTCCTCAAAACCAGATCTTGCTGAAGACATGTCAAAAGAGAAAGCTGCAAGAATTGTAACACCACTTTCTAAACCTATAATTTCAGCGAAAGACCAAACAATGGCCTTATCTGGTAAAAAGAAATATATATATATATATGTATATATATATATATTAATAGCATGTGTGAAACAGTTATAAATAACAACTGAAAAATGCTGTTACTACATTTGTAATCTTAGAAGGGTACTGTGGGACATTCCACACCTGTCTTTTTTATGTTGAAGTATTGTCAGAAATGTGGTAGACCCACTAAAATAGATGTTCGTATCCTCTCTAGCTGTTGGTATTGATTGGGTAAGTTTTTCTGACAATCAGTATTATTTTCAGAAATGTAGTGAAATTTCACTGATATACACCAACAATTAGAGGGAATCCAAGCAATGTTTATTGGTTCCAAATCTAGCAGATTACAATGGTCCATTGATCTCTTGCACCCAAATGAGTCAAGAATGAGAAGTATAATGTTATATAGGTCTTATATAGAATATTGATTGAGGGCAGTTTGAACATATGCTAGTAAGCCACCCCAATTGAAAGAATTGCTTTACAAGTAATAAGCAAAAAAGGTAACTACAAAGTTAAACCAGGGCCTTCTTCACAGTACAGAAATATTACAGGCACAGACTTTGGAAAGTATCATAGTAGCTTTGATGTATGGCTTGTTCCAAGATACTAATTATTGTTCTAACTATAGAATTCATTATAAACTTATAGGCAGTACTTTACTTACAGTAAAGAAGTTTCCATTCTTAAAAAGTATTGTGTGAGAAATATAGAAATAGACATATAGGTATCTATAGATACATAGTATCTATACCATAGTGCTAAAAGTAAGCACATGATTACATAATTACTTCAACCTAAGTTCATGTTCCAGATCTCCCCACAATAAATTGGAAATGCTGAACTGGAAAGGAAGTTTTTACACATGAGCCAATGCAGATTTAGATTCAGACCTCATCAAAGCTCCGATGAAAAGAAACTGATAGTTTTCAATACATGTGAGTGAGTGTGTGAGTGTGACTAGGTGCAGCTGGCAGTTCAGCCTAATAAATTGAATCTGGGTCCTGATTAATGTACAGATAGCAATGCAGATCATTGTGTTAGGAAAATGAATGTAGAACCTGATAAAGATTGCTAGCCAGTCCCATGTTTTCTACCTCTAAGATTGTTTTTCAGAATTATTTATTTATCAAATTTAGAAGCCTAAATTTTCTACCTAATTTTTCAGAATTAGTTGGATTAATTTCCCGGTTCCTAGAAAACTAATATGGATAACTACTGAGTATTCCTGGATTGCAGTAATGAGATCTTAGTATTCCACATTCTAATTTTGCTAGAGAACAATCTTCTGTTGCAACCTAAGACTGAGTGTTATATTATTCATTTTAACTGCTTCTTCTGCATAACTCGCTGGTGGTGTAGAGAACTCTCCCTTCACACTCTGAAGGACCCAACTGTAACTTCAGGCCATGAAATCTATCATACAGAGTTCTGAACATCCGAC
>JANHFL010002094.1:77139-87984 GCA_032468155.1 Oxyrhabdium leporinum | reverse complement strand
CCCCCCCCCCCCCGAGTTTCTCATACATCTGACTGGATAATTATAATATTGCATGATGTATTTCCTCTAATCAGTGGTTTTGGTATTGAAAGGAAACTTTTGGGGGAAAAAATAAAATTAACTTATTCTGGCTTTTTTCCAAAAGTTTTAATAATAAAACAACTAGAGTATCACTAATGGTAAATGGTTTCCCTTCTCTGTTTTTTAGGATTTCAGAAGGCAATGGTGAAAACTATGAATGCTGCTTTGAAAATTCCTCACTTCGGTTATTGTGATGAGGTTGACCTCACTCGGCTCATCCAGCTGAGAGAAGAGTTGAAACCTTTAGCAAAAGAACAGGGAATTAAACTCACTTTTATGCCCTTCTTTCTAAAGGTGAGTTAGAGGTTACTTCCACTAGCCCATTAGCCATATATTGTGGCACAGGATTATCAAATTGTCAGGAAATGTTTTAGTCCCTTGATTTTTTTCATGATGTTGACTAACATGAGTTTGATGGACATATGAAGGTACAAATGCTGTCTTAACTGTTTTACATTGGAAACAACCTTGGAAGAAAATTGCCAAATCCGCTTGTATTCTGCATCACTGGTTTGATGTGATTTCATATCTGTTCTTCATAGGCATATCAAACATATTCTTTCAAGATGCTTTGCAGGAGGATACTAAAATATAATTGTAATGACCATATTTGCACAGTCCAATTAGCATTGATTATAAGTACCATGATAAGATACTTTTCAAAGCAACTATTATCCTAGACAGATTTTCATAGAAAGATCACTTGATTTCAGTGAAGCCTACTCCACAAAACTGGAATGATTTAGATCAGCAGTCCCCAACCTTTCTGGTAACAGGGACCGATTTTGTGGAAGATAATTTTTCCACAGACCAGGGGTGGGATGGGGTGGAATGGTTTCACATGCAACTTAGATCCTGTGCATGCACAGATGAAGCTTCACTTGCTTGCCCACTACTTGCATGGCCCGGTTCCTAACAGGTCATGACTGGTTCATGGCCCTGGGATTGGGGACCCTGATCCAGATAATGCAACTCTTTGCAAATATCTGGAATTTTACTATGGAAGGACGGAAATCATGAAATGTAAAAAGGGCTGAATCACCGAAACTTCTTTGAAATGTTTGTTTTATGGGATGGGACAGAAGATAGGGTATAATGAAATCCATCAAATCTTCATGAGCTTTCAGTTTTACCAAATAATTAGGAATCCCAGCCCAGAAAAATAAGAGGGTTATGGCCTTTGTGGCTATTGGCTTCATGTGAACTAGCCTAATAACCACAACATTAAACATAAAACTAATCAAAATTTCTGAGAGCCAGTTTGGTATGGTGATTAAAAGTATTGGATTAGAAAATGGACGATTGTGAGTTCTAGTTCTGCATTAGGCCTAAAGCCAGCTGAGAGTTTTGTGGTAGTTGCACTCTGTCACCCTTAGGAAGGAGGCAATGTTATATCATTTCTGAAAAGGTTGCCAAGAAAAATACATGGGCTTGTGTGTGTAATTACCAAGAGTCAAGAGTGATTCAAAGACACAATCTCTCCCAAGTTACTAACCCAGAAGGACAAAAGAAACCCTGTTTGCTATAAATAGAACATGTTTAAGAGAACTTGTACCACCTGCAACATTTCCATGGTAGGTCCATCTGGAAAATACCCTTCGCATACTAAAAGTTAGCAGTCAAGGAGCTAATGTTGTACCTTTGCTTTTCTCTATTTCTTTTTTCCTCTCTCCCTCTCATACATATACGGACTTCAAAATTGTGTAAATTATAGAGTAATGTGTTCTTTTTATATGTTTAACAGGCTGCTTCTCTAGGCTTATTGCATTATCCCGTTCTTAATGCTTCCGTGGATGAAAACTGCCAAAACATCACATACAAGGTTTGTATATGATTTAAAAAGTAGTTTCTTAATACCTCCCCAGTTGGTCCAACTTTGTTTAAGTTTTGGTAAAGGTACATTTAAATGTAACCTGCAGATAGAAAATAAAACACTGAAAGATTTCAGGTCTTTTTTCTGCAGCCTAATTACTAGTAGTATGTCTTTATTTTAATACTCACCAAAACCTTATCCTTCCTGCAGGATTCTCAGAGAGAGATGTGGTACTGCGTGGATTCAATATGAGAACAGTTCTCTGGCTTTAATTTTGTAGGAATCCGCTACTTAACTGTTGTGGCCTTATTTCCTTTTAGGAATGTAGCCCCCAGGGGGTCCATTTGAAAGCCCCTTGGAACCTCTGGTTCAAGCGGACATGGGGAAAATTTTGACTGAAATAATTCCTCTTACAAGGAATTACTCTTAATGGAAATGTGATCTTTGTATTGTGCTTGTTATATCTAGTAATAACCTTTGGTGTAATTAACAGGACGTGCAGGTCTAAAGGGAAAAAGCTAATTTGGGAGCCCATGTGGGCATGTGCGTAACCTCTGGTGGCCCCTTTTTAATTCAAATACATTTTTCCCTGGGGTCACTTTACAGATGCAGAAGGTAGCAGGGTAATCTTGAAAAAAATCACAGCTTCTTGATGGAGTTGCTGACAGGTGCTATGTGAGCACTCCAATATTTTCCAAATCACTTTTTTTTCGTTAAAATCTGGATTGCCTCACAGATAGTCCTTGACCTATGAATCATAGCAATCGTTCAAAGTTATGTTGGCTCTGCCTTGGGGCTACTTATGACCTGGATTCGAAGTTTGGATGGTTGCCCATCCCCCACCTCCATAGTCACATGACAATTCCAGGCAGTCGCAGTATAGTTGCATTTACAGCTGTTTGCCAGTTCTTTTGTCTCAAGAGTGCATTTTACAGTTACAGTTGCTGTAATTTGGCATTTTCAGCAATGCCACACCCATAACAAACAATTGGTTCGTTTAACAACTGCAGCATTCACTTAATGACCAGTGAAAAAAAGTTTTTTTGTGATGGCTTGTTTTACGACCATCATGATGTACGTTAGGTACAGGTTTTATAACTTACAAAAGAATAATGGAAGAGTGACTAAATGAGGAATAGTTTATTTTGACAAGAATGAAGAGAGCTACTTCTATACAAAACAACGCAATACATTTTCCCATGCATTTCTAGGCTTCTCACAATATTGGAATTGCCATGGACACAGGACAAGGCTTGCTCGTCCCTAATGTGAAAAATGTCCAGGCTTGTAGTGTGTTTGAAATTGCATCAGAATTAAATCGCCTTCAAAAATTGGGCTCAGCTAACCAGTTGGGAACAAATGACCTCACAGGGGGAACATTCACACTTTCCAACATTGGCACAGTAAGTTAAACAGCATGTAACATTAAACTGATGAACTGTTTGGACTATCATGGGGGCGTAAACTGTATCGGGGGTGGGGGTGGGTGGGACTTGAAGTAATTTAGGAGAGTCAAAGGATAACGTCATTGCTTTTGGGAGAAGGTATCTACTGGACTTCCTTTAATGGTTGAGTCTATAGAATGCATTCAAGAACAAGAAGTGGAGTCTATTGTACCCCAAGTGCCTTGTCACTTATTTCCCCAGTTATATTTAAACAAAATGAATTTTCCATCTGGAATGGACATTAGCTATATTGGCTAGAACTTCTGGGAATTATAATTTGTCTACAATGTTCCAGATTGAAGAAAGCTGCTTTAAAACCTGCCTAAAAGATACACCGCTAAAAATATACTGATTTTCAAAGGTGTTAACTTCCCGTTTTGCTTCCTAGATTGGTGGCACTTATGCGAAACCCGTGATCCTTCCTCCTGAAGTAGCTATTGGCGCTCTGGGAAAAATACAGGTATTTTCACTGTGAATTATGAAAGATCACTTTGAAATGCTCCCTGATAAATGTTTGTGTTGGTTTTCTAACTTTTTTGTAGTCTTATACAGCGTATATGTTAAATCATGTTTATTAATACTTCACATGTAGTTTAAAGTTCTTGTTTGCTATAGATGACCTAACGTGAGTTTAACAACAGAACAGTCTATTTGAGTATTATTCTAAGAAAAGGTCAGAATGTGTTCTCAGAATATACATTTGAGACTTAGGGACCACCACCAAAATATAATAACTTATAGCCTAATTTGAATATTGATTTTTTTTACTGTGTATTCTTAATTTATGGGAAATACAAATCCCAGAAATATTGCTCATATTAATATAAAATCTATTATTTTTTAATGTAATAGCACGTGATATCTTGGATACTTAATAATTTAAGAGCCCATCATTACGAATCACTTTCAGTTGACCAAATCTGGACTACTAAATCAGATTTATATACATTGTATTGGAAGATCCATTATGCCTATTATGCTGTCAAAATGACTTGTAATTTAAATGCTGTTAATGCTTGTTCATAAGCTTTGAAATTTTGAGTAAATACCTTGTAATTATCTTATCAGTACGGTTGCTCAGGTGTGGGACATTTTCATGAATTAATCCACTGCTTTTCTTACTGCATTTTGTTTTTTGTTTTTTAATTTCTAGGCCCTTCCTCGATTTAACAGTAAAGGTGAGGTATTTAAAGTACAAATAATGAATGCGAGCTGGTCAGCTGATCACAGAATCATTGATGGTGCAACCATGTCTCGTTTTTCTAACTTGTGGAAATCTTACTTGGAGAATCCCGCGTCCATGCTGATGGATCTTAAGTAAAGAAGACAAACATCTGGATGGCTTATTTTAATTCCAAAAGTGCAATCGGGCTACTTAAGCTAGCAAGTGCCATTAAAACTGACTTCATACTTCAGAACTGCATTGTGTTTCTAGATCTTTCAGATCCTGGCTCTGTGTCTTGACTATCTGTTACATTTTTGCCTAGTTGAATTGCTTAGTGGTAAATTATTTGTCTAGAAGTCATGGTATGACTCCTTCACGAGGTGGCAGAAACCAATGGTGACAAAATAATGCTATATTCCACTTTTATGGTGTTATCAGATGGAAGCCGCTAATAATACTTGTGGGACTCTAAAACTTCTTGCACCATTCACAAAATAAATTGTGTGACCTGATTAGAAATGAAAGTCCCTGGATGAAAATATTAACCAAATAACTATTTCTTATGCAATTAATTCACTACAGATGACATTCAAATAAAATGTTTTTAATGATGATTGTATTAAAGATGCAAAGGTTCCATTTGATATATAGTGCTAACTGTTTTCTTTTTGAAAATATTCTTTTAAAATATTCAAGTTTTGTAGCAGACATTCTTCATTACTGAAAGGAATATGTACACTAGAAGAACGGCAAGCCTTGGACCATGGGATATCCCCCCCCCCCAAATTTGTGGGTGGCTTTTACAGAAGTAATGCTAAGCATACATAAGATCCAAGACTGCATTAAGCATTTCTGTAATGTATGAAGTTGCTCACAGTTAACGTGAAGATCATTGAAATGTCTAACAGTAGTTTGTAAACCATTGATTTTCAAACTTGGCAACTTTAAGATATGTGGATTTTAGTTCTTGAAGCCCACACATTTTAAAGTTGCCAAGTTTGAATAACACTGCTGTAAACCCACCATTTTCACAGACAAAGTTTTGCTATGGAGCCATAGATGAATAGCTTTTTCAAGTGTAAAACATGCTGAAAAATTGAAATAGGATTAGAATCTATATACTCCAAAAGTGGATATGATTATTAGGGGGCCTTAAAAAATGACCACATGTTTTCAACAAAAGATTAAAAATTTCAGAATGAAAGTTTGTGGTGAATGTCAATTTAAGGAAACCTATTGTAAATGTGTAAATATATACATATATGTTTATTTAAGATCCTTGTAATATATAATCTGCGAAAGGGGAAGTTATCTAGATCTGGATGTTTCCCTATAGTGATTATTTTGAGGAACAAGCAAAAGAAATGTAAAACATAAATCAGTAGATCTCTAAGGAATTTTATATAACATATAAACACATATAAATTGAACATTGTTGTTTTTGTTTAATAAAGCATATTTTAATAAATCCCACTATTTACAACCTTTGTAGCTTATCTGAAGTGCTATTATGTGACTGGATCCCCTATAGCGGGGTTTTCCAAAATGGTCAATATTGACCCCAAGGATCAATGGGATTGTCCAAGGAGTTGATATTCTAAAAGTAGTATTTATTATTTTCATATAAATGTTTATATGAACTTCTTGATGGGGTCAGTGAGCTGAAAAATTTGTTCTAAATGCACACATCCATGTAAAAGCTACAGTTTCATTGTCCTCATGAGAAAGCATCATTGGCAAAAAAAGTCCTTGTGTTTCAATCTTCTTTTGAACTTTAGCCTCCTATTAAAAACTGTAAAATCTTTGGAAGTTATTAAAAAAATCATTCCTTCTTGAATTGGAGCTTAACCAAAATCTCAGGAATGGAATCTTAGTATTTACTGTTTTACAGTGCTGTAGCCTGGATTACAATAATCTTAGTAATTGTTACCAGCTGCAATACGTTGTTTGGGCTGAGGGAAAATTTTAAAGAAAACAAAGAATTTTTTTTTGGGGGGGGGGTGTTGAAGCATTTCCAGATGGTTGCTGGACCAATGCATCATTTTGCCAGGATTGTCAGTAACAGTTTCTTTGATCTGTAAGTTACACTTATGCAATCAGTAATGGTACTGAGCCACCTTGTGTCCTCTTGGTTCCTTCACATGTCTTCAGTTTCTCCACTATCAGAGTCTTTTCCAGTGATTCATTCCTTCACACAAGTCCAAAATATCTAAACTATAGTTCCATTCTTGATGCTACAATGACTAGCCTGCTTCACTTCATCTAGTTTTCAATTATTTGTTCTTTTGGACCAAAACCTGTCTGCAGTTTTCTCCAGCATCTGAAGAAAACAGAATTCCATGATCTCCAAGAAAGCTTTAATTTTGCTTCATTCAGCCTTCCTGATGGTCCAGGTCACAAACCTCTGTTACAACAGAGGGACACTGTGGTCTTGTCTTTAATAATCTCTGTCATTAGTATGATGTGTCTATTCTTTGACAGTTCGTCTAGAATCTAGATCTATTATTTTTTCTCTCAGGCAGAACTTTATTTTATGGCTGCAATCACTCCTTGTGAAGGTTGTTACTACTTGAACTTGTTCCTGCCAATGTCATGGGTTAAAATTAGAATCTCGCTGCCGTGACATTTTACTCTGTCATAACTGACAGGAAGGGTTTAATGGCTTTAACAAAGCGATCAAGATTCATGACAGAATTCTTACTGTACAGAAATCTCTGGAGCATGGAAAAACACCTGTGGTTTCAAGTAAGTGGTTGATAAAATCCTTTAATTCACTCCTGGAGTGGGTAGTGAATTGGCAAGGAGTTTGTTATTGCTTTGCAGCTAAAATTGGGAGTGTGCTTTTCAAATGGCTGGTAGTTCCCGATTGCCATTATTTTGCACTGTTGTCAGACAGGCTTTGTCCAAAAGCTTCTGGCAGACAACAGAGGTCTGCATGCAATACTCTAAAAATAGGCTCTGGTGTTAATGGTGAATTAATGGTTTGTCCTTCCTATAGATGTTTCTCCTGAATGTCAATTAACAATCTAGAAATTGAAGGCAATGTCAATCTAATGCGAGTTTCCTCTTTTGCTCACAACACTTCTGGATACCATGCCAAAAAGTG
Source organism: Oxyrhabdium leporinum (assembly GCA_032468155.1). NCBI lineage: Eukaryota > Metazoa > Chordata > Lepidosauria > Squamata > Cyclocoridae > Oxyrhabdium > Oxyrhabdium leporinum. Next base: position 80,374 of record JANHFL010002094.1, on the reverse strand, counting down.
GGTGCCGAGTTTGAATGCGGAAGAGCTATGACTGAAACGACTGTTTGTGTTGGCTCATTTGTGGCTATTAAAGACCTGTGGGAAGTCAGAATCCAGAAAATTACCGAAGAGCTTCGGAAGCAAAAAGAATTCAGTCAGAAGGCTACAGGGAGGTAGGTACTCAGTATTAGGGATCCTTTGGATAAGAAGTATTATCACATTTCAACTGGGGTCTCCCTGTGATTTTTGGGAGGTCTCCAATAGTGTGAAAAACGGCAAACAGAGCTAGTAGAATTCTTTAAATGTTCCAAAATACTGCCACTCTGTTCTGCAAGTAGCAGTAGTAGTCCAGTATTCTGCTACTAAAGTCTCTCTCTGTCACGGCCAGCCAGCCCCAAGAAGATGTACATCTCAGTAGTAAATGCAGTGCAGTATGGTGATTTAGGAGCTTTTGGTTTCTGAGAAACAGTGATACTAACTGCTTCACTGTTTGATAGCACAATTGTTGATTGTGCTGCCTGATCAATTCCAGACTCCAAATGTTTTAAAGCATGATGGAAGTTGCAGCAATAAGGAAAATGCATCTTTAAACCTTTACAACTTTTATTTCTAGACTGACAATTATTTGGGAAGAGAGGGCCAGTTTGGTCAAGCTGAAAGGCAAAGTAATCAATGAAGATGGAAGGACTGTTTTAAGGATTGAGCAGGAAGAATGGCAGGTATTTGCTCAAAAACTACTAAGAGATGATTTTTCATTCTTTACTTTGCTTCAGTGTTTTATTTTATCAGTTTAATGTTCAGCTGCTCCCCATTTCCCGGAGAACTACAAGAGCCATTTGTTTTGGATGAGAGCCCTTGAAAACATGTGAAAAGAACTGCATCATTTTTGCTAAGTATAGCTAGGGTGCGATTAATGCGAATTCAAACAATGCAATATTTGATTTAGTGTGAATTGTAAATTGATATCAGGTTGGGTTTAATGGTACCCAAAAGTCAGTTCATGAGAGACTAGATTGTGAGCAGTTAAGGCTAATACATGCAGAAATGTTCATCTTTATATGTGTAAAATGGGGAAAAAATATTCGGTCAAAGGAAAACAAGTTCAAAAAAGGAAGAGGCTTCTTAAAGCAAAAATTTGATGTAGTTGAATTATATAAATGTTTAGCAACACTAAAATAGAACAAGATATTGGAATGCCTAAATCTACAGTGTACATTATTATAAAACATGCATGGGAAATTTTAAAAAGGGCAAAGTGGCATTATCTTTTTGTTGTTTGCAAACATCTACTAGGAGGTTGAGAGATAATGTTTTAATCAGCGTAAGATTACCTTTAGGAATAATATTCAAAAAAATTGTTTTTAGATACTTTCTATAGCCACTATAACTTTGTTAATAAATTTGAATTGTAGATATATTTTTCCTATTCCTTACTGTAAACACTAATATATATATAATTTATGTTTGAAATTGTTCATTGCCTATTTCTGTCAAGGTAGAACCAATTGCCATATTTTCCATAGAAACACCAGTTCAAATAGTGCAAATTCAAATAACGTGCCATTTCATGGGATTCATTAACTGCATAAATCAAGATCTAGCCGTATTGATTAAGGATTTGATTTTGGCAATGGTTTTAAACTGCTGAATAAAATATAAGATCATCTTTCTATGCAATATTAATCCAGTATTACTTTGAAAATTCCTAATTAGTTCATACATTTCTTTTCTTTAGTTTTTATTTCTCTTTTTGCTTGGTTGTGTTTCTTAAATATCTGTTTTTTTAAAAAAGCCTAAGTTGCATACAACTCGGTGTATAATAATCAATGTATGGCAGCATTGTCTTAGCGTTGTTTTTTTTTATAAGAGGCTATCTGTATTTTTACACCCTAGGTTAGGTACACTGTACTTTGTGTCAGTGTCTTTAGTTCCTAAGACTGATTATTGCAACCTTTTAACCTTTACAACTGGTCCTTAACTTACAAACATACTTTTATTGACTGTTTGAATTTCCAATGGCACTGGAAAAAGTAATTTTTAACTGGTCCTCACACTTCAGACTGTAACAACATTCCCCAGGTTCATGTGATCAAAATTCAGTTGCAGGGGCTCACAGCCCCACTTGGATGAGCATTGCAGGCGCTCAGGGCATCACTTGTGTGGGCACTTGGGGCCCCACTCGTGCGAGCGTCACGGGTACTTGCAGCCTCACACGTGCGAGCACTCAGGGCCTAACTCACGCAGGAACTCACAGCCCCACTCACATGAGCGTTGCAGGCATTCAAGGCCTCACTCGCACGGGGACTTGGGGCCCCACTTGCATGGGCATTGTGGGTATTCACGCCCCCATTTGTGCAAGTGCTCAGAGCCTAACTTGTGCCCCCTTGTGTGAGCAATGGATGCTCAAGCACGCACATGCACCTGCCCCTCCCACAAAGCATTCCCTCTTTTCCCCGTCCCCCCCTGCTCTGGGCTGTCAACCAATAATGGTTGGGGAACTCTGGTCTAACAACCATATGATTCACTTAACTGCTATGATTCACTTAACAACCATGGCAAAATGGTTGTAAAATTGGATGCAACTCATTTAATAATCATCTCACTTAGGAACAGGACTTCTGGCCCCAAATTGAGGACTACCTGTAGTATTACTGATCTGGTATACTTAGAGACTTCACCCCTTGTTGTTTTCTCTCATTCAAATTTAGACTCTTCCTTCTTGCTTACTGAAACTGAATTACCTGCAGGAGTGGCAACTTCACAGAACTAATTTGATCAAAATCCCTCACTACGTTGGTCGCTTTCAAAATCTCATTGTCCTGGATCTATCTCGAAATTCCATTGCAGAAATTCCTAGGGAGATTGGTGAGTTTCATGTCAACATTTCTCCTTGTGACTGCCTCTTCAGGCTCGGTTCTGAATTAGAGAGTTCCTTAAAATTATGGAATTACTTAATTTTAAAAAATCATATTTTGGAAACAATTTGAAAAATTCCTTCTTGATAAACAACAGACACTTGAAAGAAGTTGAGAGTGCTATTCTGTTCTGTTTAACTTGCTTTTTGTTTTTTGGGTTCCTTCAAAACATACATTGTGGTTTATAGCATTTAGAGATGTTTTCAGTCTATTCCAGAAGGTTCCCATGATTATCTGATAAAATTAATGCAACAGTAAAACAGCAGGGGTGGGCTTCAAATTTTTTAGCAACAGGTTCTCTGCCCTAATGACTGGCTGGGTGGGCATGGCTGGTTGGTCAT